>VSMD01081889.1:0-37039 GCA_008750895.1 Mirza zaza
GATGATTAGAGATGTTGAGCATTTTTTCATATGTTTGTTGGCCATTCTTCTGTCTTCTTTAGAAAAGTTTCTGTTAAAGTCCTTTGCCCACTTTTTAATAGGGTTATTTGATTTTTTCTTGCTGATTTTCGTGAGTTCTAAGTATATTCTGTCATAATCGCAAGGCTGTGGAAGCAGCCCAAGTGCCCATCAATCCAAGAATGGATTAATAAAATGTGGTATATGTATACCATGGAGTACTATTCAGCTCTAAGAAACAATGGTGATATAGCACATCTAATATTTTCTTGGTTAGAGCTGGAACCCATACTACTAAGTGAAGTATCCCAAGAATGGAAAAATAAGAACCACATATACTTACCAGCAAACTGGTATTAAATGAGCAGCACCTAAGTGGACATATAGGTACTACAACAATAGTGTATTGGGCCGGGGGATGGGGGGAGGGGTTGTGGGTATATACATACATAATGAGTGAGAAGTGCACCATCTGGGGGATGGTCATGCTGGAGACTCAGACATGTGGGGGGAGGGGGGAAAGGGCATTTATTGAAACCTTAAAGTCTGTATCCCCATCATATGCCGAAATAAAAATAAAATAAAAAAAAAAAATAACTAAATCGTCTGAAATTAGAACTGCCACGCCAGCCTTCTTTTGGCTTCCACTTGCTTGGAATACTGATATCCACCCTTTTATTTTTGTCTATATGCATCCTTGCAGGTTAGATGTGTTTCCTGAAGACAGCATATACTTGGCCTATATTTTCTTATCCATTCAGCCAGCCTATGTCTCTTGAGTGGAGAGTTTAAAGCCATTCACATTTATTGAGAGAACAGATAGGTAAGGTAGATTACTGTTCATTCTGTTGAGTTGGATGTTGTTGCTTTGATTTCTCTCTTGAGCCATTGTATTATCTGGCCTTTTATCTTTGGGTTTTG
The DNA here is from genome assembly GCA_008750895.1 of Mirza zaza. NCBI lineage: Eukaryota > Metazoa > Chordata > Mammalia > Primates > Cheirogaleidae > Mirza > Mirza zaza. Next base: position 940 of record VSMD01081889.1, read on the forward strand.
GTTGTTTTTATATTCGTGAGTTTTTATTATGGTGTTCTGTGCGTAACGCTGTTTTGAGTACTTCTTGTAGGGCTGGTCTTGTCTTGGTGAATTCTCTGAGCCTTTGCTTGTCTGAGAATGTCTTTATTTCTCCTTCATATACGAAGCTTAGTTTTGCAGGGAATAAGATTCTAGGCTGGGCATTGTTTTGCTTCAGTAGAGTGAGAATGGGGCCCCAGTCTCTCCTTGCTTGTAAAGTCTCATTAGAGAAGTCTGGTGTTATTTGAATTGGCTTTCCCTTGTATGTTACTTGCTTCTTTCATCTTACAGCTCTTAGAAGGGCCTCTTTAGTTGATATTTTGGTCAGTCTGATGACTACATGTCGTGATGTCTTCCTGTTTGCATTGAATCTCCCAGGGTTCCTCTGAGCTTCTTGAACTTGTATATTGAGATTTTTAGCAAGGCCTGGGAAATTTTCCTCTATTATATCTTCAAATAGCTTGTCCAACCCCTGAGTGTTGTCTTCTTCCCCTTCTGGTAACCCTATGACCCTCATATTAGGTTTCTTCACATAATCCCACATGTCTTGTAGGCTTTGCTCTTTTCTCTTGTTTCTCTGCTCTATCTCTGTGACTGTTTTATTTAGTTGGAGGGTGTTATCTTCAATCTCTGAGATTCTTTCTTCTGTTTGATCTACCCTGTTCTTGATACTTTCCACTGTATTTTGTCGTTCCCTGCATTGATTCTTCATTTCTAGGATTCGGTTAAACTTTTCTTCATTGTGTCTATTTCTTTAGTGAAGTTTTTTTCCAGTTCCTGGAGGCTTTTTGTGGTTTCTTTGTGTTGATTATTGAGTTGTTCTTGCAGGTCGGTGAGTTTTCTTATGATCCATATACGGAATTCCTCTTCTGTCATTTTGGTTGCCTGATTTTGGTTGGTGTCTGCTTCTAGGGGTCTGTTGCTCCTCTTTGGGGGTGTGTTTTCCGTTTGGTTCTTCATATTTGTGGAGTTCCTTCGCTGATTTCTTCCCATGTCGATCAGTTGTTGTTTCTTTTCTTTAGGTTTTTGTTTGGGTATTCACACACTTTGTTTTCACCAGCCGGTAGGTGGTGTCTGTGAGTGAGATTTGACCACTCCATGTATAATGAGTCAATAGGTGCCATGAAAAGGGTGTGCAGGATGTCCTCCCTGTCAATAGGTGGTGCTTGCTTGGAGGAACAGGCTATGCTGTTGTTTTTGTGTCCTGTTATCAGCTCTTGTTCCAGTAGAGAGGCACTCTAGTGCCTCAGGTGGTCGGTGGGGCCCTGGGACTTCCAGGTGTGTCCTTTCTTCCACTCAGTGAGGGCTGGTGTAGGAGAGAGTCTCGGTGGAGCTGGGTTGGGTAAGCCTGCCCTCAGGCACCACCAATTCTGCTAGCAGGGGTCAAAGTTCTGTTCTCTGCTTCTAGGAAAAGCTGTCAGGGAGGAGCTGGAATGGCCCCACTCAGTCAGAGAGTCTGCGAGTGGGGGTGGGGCTATCTGAGACCCGCAGTCTGGAGCAGGCCTTACTTCTTTCCACCGTCCCCAACTCCGCGGCTACTCCTGGGCCTCTGCCAGCAGGCCAGACCACACACCACCAGGCCTCCCCTGCCTGTGGTGCCAGCCGGGAGGTTCCCTGTGCAGGAACGCCACCTGGGCTGGGTGCACGGCCTCCTTTTGGGAGGAGGGTTGCCCTCTAGGATGCTGATCTGCCCCTGAAGGCACACACACCTCAGTAGGCTGTTCATGTATATCCCTTCTGTGCCCCGTGCAATGCGAGACCTCGGTGCACAGGATCTGGTCTGCAGGTCTGATCTCTGGGTCCCAGAGTTCAAACTATATCCCCACTAGGGAGAGTGCCAGTCCCAACTCACCCACAGGGAGCCCAAGCTGGATCTATGTCTCACAGCCTCAGGGTCTGCCCCATTCTCCTGGGATCACCACGCCAGCAGCTCCTGGGAGGGCTGGAGATAGAGCGCTCACAGTCTGAGTTCCCCTTAGTCAGCTGTAGGGCCCCATAAGGGAAGGTCCCGTTCCCTGTAGGTGCCTCCGGCTGGTGGCTGTATTGTCTCTCTGGGCAGCCGTGGGTAGGGTCAGGGGAGGGGAGAAGGAGGCAATATGGCGCCTGCGGCGTGGCTCGGGTCTGTGCACACGGAGATTGCCCGAGGGGTTGGGAGCCTGGTGCCGCGTCTGCTACTGGCTTACCACTCACTGGCGGCAGCCGTCACTGGGCTGGTGTCTGCAGGTCTCTCCACTCGCTGGGGAGTCCACCAGCAGTCCGAGATGCAGGGGAGGGGAAATGGCGGATCCACCTACTCTTCCCGCTGGTCTCCAGGCTGCTCCAGCGGTCCCAGCTTCCAGTTCTCTGCGACCTCCTCCTGTGGAGTCTCCCGTGGTCTCAGGTACTCCTCCTTCCGACCCTCATCTGATGTAGGCTCGTCTTCTTGCTTCTTTCTTCTCATTTCTGTTAGAATCTGTCTTTTCTGCAGAGACACTCTGTCTGGTGGTGTTTCTCGTCCGCCATCTTGATTCCCTCCCCCCCCATTTCTTTTTTTGAGACAGAGTCTTACTCTGTTGCCTAGGGTAGAGTGCCGTGGCATCAGCCTAGCTCACAGAAACCTCCAACTCCTGGGCTCAAGCAATCCTTCTGCCTCAGCCTCCCAAGGAGCTGGCACTACAGGCATGCACCACCATGCCTGGCTAGGATTATTTTTTTGATAAGTACCTGAATTCGGTTTGCTATGATTTTGTTGAGAATTTTTGCATGGACATTCATAAGGGTATTGGTCTGAAATTTTCTTTTTTGTGTGTGTACTTTCCTGGTTTTGGAATCAGGTTGATAATGGCTTCAAAGAATATTTTGGGGAGGATTCTTTCCTTCTCGATATTGTGGAGTAATTTCTGTAGGATAGGCACCAGCTCTTCTTTGTAGGTCTGCTAAAATACAGATGTGAAACCATCTGCTCTGGGACTTTTATTTTCAGAAAGGTCTTTTATTCCTGATTCAATTTCAGTACTTGATATTGGTTTGTTTGGGAATTCTACTTCTTCCGAGCATAGGGAGGCTATGTGTTTCTAAGAATTTGTCCATTTCCTCCACGTTTTCCAGTTTATGAACACAAAGATTTTTATAGTATTCATAGATGATATTTTGTATTTCCATGGTATCAGATTTAATTTCCCCTTTTTTGTTCCTGATGGAGCTTAGTAGAGTCCTTTCTTTTCTGCTTCTCATTAATCTAGCAAGAGGAGTGTCAATTTTATTTTTTCAAAGAAACAACTTTTTGTTTTATTAATCTTTTGTATAGTTTTTTTGTTATCAATTTCATTTAGCTCTTCTATGATCTTTGCTATTTCTTTTCTTCTGCTGGGTTTGGGGTCGGTTTGCTCATCCTTTTCCAGTTCTTTGAGATGACTCATTAGATTGTTGATTTGTGATCTTTCTGTCTTTTGGATGTAAGCATTTACGGATATAAATTTTCCTCTCATGACTGATTTAGCTGTGTCCCAAAGATTTTGATAACTTGTGTCTCCTTTATCATTTGGTTCAAAGAACCTTTTTATTTCCATATTAATTTCCTTCTTAACCCAATAATCATTCAGCAGAAGGTTGTTTAGTCCCTATGACTTTATGTAGAGATGAGAGTTTCTGTTGGAGTTTATTTCTAATATTACTCCACTGTGGTCTGGGAAGATGCATGGTATAATTTCTATTTTTTTAATATTTTTGAGACATGTTTGTGGCCTAGGATATGGTCAGTCTTAGAGAGTGTCCTATGAGCTGATGAGAAAAACGTATATTCAGTGGTTTTTGGGTAGAATGTTCTGTAAATGTCGGTCAGGCCCATTTGTTCTACAGTTCTGTTTAAGTCCATTTTTTTTTTTGTTTATTTGATGTTTGGAGGATATGTCCTGCTCTGTCAGAGGGGTGTTGAAGTCTCTGGCTATTACAGTGCTGCTGGTTATAATTTTATTTAGATCAAGTAGGATTTGCTTCATGAATCTGGAAGCACCTGAGTTAGGTTCATATACATTTAGAATTGTTATGTCTTCTTGTTGAATTGTACCCTTCACCGTTATACAGTGACCAACTTTGTCTTTGATTACTTTTGTTGATTTGAAGACTAAGTTATCTGAAATCAGAACTGCTATGCCAGGTTTCTTTTGGCTTCCATTTGCATTGAATATTGTTTTCCATCCCTTCACCCTGAGTCTGAATGCATCCTTGTGTCTCAGATGTGTTTCCTGAAGACAGCAGATACTTGGCTTGTGTATATGTATCCATTCAGCCATCCTATGTCTCTTTAGTGGGCAGTTCAAGCCATTCACATTTACTGAAATAATTGATAAGTGGGATAGATTTCTGTTCATCCTGTTGAGTTGAACTTTTTTGCTTTGTCTCTTGAGCCCTTGTGGTATCTCGCCTTTGACCTTTAGCTTTTGGATGATTTTACGCTGGTTCTATTTATTATGCTGATCCATGTGCAGCACCGTTCTGAGTATTTCCTTGAGGGCAAGCCTTGTCTTGATGAATTCCCTCAGTCTTTGCTTGTCTAAAGAGGTCTTTATTTCTCCTTTGTATAAGAAACTTAGTTTTGCAGGATACAAGATTCTAGGCTGGGCATTATTCTGTTTGAGAAGAGTGAGAATGGGGCTCCAGTCTTTTTTGGCTTGTAAAGTCTCAGTTTAGGAGTCTGCTGTTATTCTGAGGGTTTTCCTTTGGAATTTACCTGCTTCTTTTGCCTTACAGCTCATAGGAGGGCCTATTTCATGTTTATTTTGAACAGTCTGATGACTATGTGTTGTGGTGTCTTCCTGTTTGCAATGAATCTCCCAGGAGTCCTTTGAGCTTCTTGTACCTGGGTATCTAGATTTCTAGCAAGGGCAGGGAAATTTTCCTCCATTATATCCTCAAATAGTTATCCAACCCTTGTGTATTTTCTTCTTCACCCTGAGGGATGCCTATAATTCTCATGTTAGGCCTCTTTACACGATCCCACATTTCTCCTAGGCTTTGCTCTTTTCTCTTACTTCTCTGCTTTATCTCTGTGATTGACTTCTTTAATTGAAAGCTGTTATCTTCAATCCCTGAGATTCTTTCTTTTGTTTGATCTACCCTATTCTTGAGGCTTTCCACTGTGTTTTGTAATTTCTTAAATAAATTCTTCATGTCAAGAAGTTCTGTTTCATTTTCCTTTAATAATTCAATTTCTTCAGTAAATTTTTCTTGCAAGTCCTAGATATTTTTGTGGTTTCGTTGTGTTGGGTATCCATTTTCTCTTGCGTATTACTGAGTTTTCTTACAATCCATGTTCGAAATTCTTCTTCTGTCATTTTAGTGTTCTGAATTTTGTTGGTATCTATCGCTAGAGTGCTGGTATTCCCCCTTTGGGGGTATGCTTTTATGTTTGATTCTTCATACTTCCAGAGTTCTTTCACTGATTCCTTCCCATGTGGAACAGCTGTTGCTTCTTACCTTTAGATTTTCATTTAGATAATGACATGCCCAGTTTAGTCTCTGAGCCAGTAGGTGGTGTTTGTGGGTGAGATTCAACCACACCCTGTATGAGTTAGTAAATGCAGTAAAAGGGTGTGCAGAATGGCCTCCTTGTCAGTAGGTGGCGCTAGCTGGGAGGAGCAATCTGCAAGGTTTTTCGGTCCTGTAACCAGCTCTAGTTCCTCTGGAGAGATACTCTACTGCCTCAAGTGGTGGGGCTCTGGGACTTAAAGGTGTGTCCTTATTCTCCACCTCAGCAGGGGCAAGTGGGGACGTAAGGCTGGGTCGGGTTGGGTTGGGTGAGCCTGCCCTCAAGCACCACAAATGCTGTTAGCAGGGGTCAGAGGTCTATACTCTTCCTCTGGGCAAAGCTGCCAAGGAGGGGCTGAAATGGCCTCACACAGGTGAAAAGTCTGTGTGTGGAGGTGGGCCTGATACCCACAGTCTGGCAGTCTGGAGCGGGCCTGTCTCCTTTCCACTCTCTTTTCCAATGTTTCTCTTGGGCTTCTGCTGGTAGGACTTCAAGCCAGTGGAGCTCCCCGGATTATGACATGAGCCGGGAGGTTCCCTTCCCAGGATCACAGCCTGAGCTGGGAGCAAGGATCTTCCATAGGAGGAGGGTTGCCTCTCAAGCACGCAGCAGCTAGGACCCACTCTGATCTGCCCTTGAAGACACACACACCTCAGTAGACTGTTTCACAAATATCCCTTCTGTGCCCCTGAGCAATGTGATCGATACCTGGGTATGCAGGATCTGGCCTGCAGGCCTGTACCCCTGGGGCCCTGGAAAGCAATCCCTGACCCTGCCAGGGGGAAGAATGCTGGTCTCAAGTCACCCATGGGTACCCAAGCTGGATCAGTGTCTGTCTTGCAATCTGCCCTGCTCTACTGAAGTTGCCAGGCAAGCAGCACTAGGGAGGGCTGGGAGGTAGGAAGCTCACAATCTGAGTATCCCTCAGTCCACTGCAGGGCCCCAAAAGGAAAGGTCCCATTCCCTGTGGATGCCTCTGGGTGGTGGCTAAATTTTCTTTCTTGATAGCCTCGGGTAGGGGAGGGAAAGGGTAGAATGAAGCAATATGGTGCCTGCCGATCGGCTCAGGTCTCTGGGTCAGGATGTGCCTCAAGGGAGCTGGGAGCCTGGTGCCCTGTCCCCAAGAGCCTCACCGCTCACTGGCAGTGGCCATCTCCAGGCTGGTGTCAGCAGGTCTCTCCAGCAGCTCAGGAGCCCAGCAGCAGTCTGAGACACAAGGGAGGGGAAATTTAACTGCTCTGCCTACCCGTATCACTGGTCTCCAAGCCTCTCAGGGTTTAGACCCTGCTGATGCCTTTCTCCTTCCAGTTCTGCTCCACAACCTCTTCTCGTGGAGTCTCCTGTAGTTTCAGGCTCCCTTCTTTCTTTCCGACACTCGTCTGATCTGTTTGTCTGCCTGTTTGTTTTTTTCACTTTAATCTAGAATCTTTCCTTCTTGCAGAGACACTCTAGCTGGAGGTGTTTTCCCATCTGCCATCTTGCCTCTCCCCCCTATTTTTTTATTTTTTTTTTTTAGAGACAAGGTCTCACTATGGTACTCAGGCTGGTCTCACCAACTCCTGGCCTCAAGCAATCCTCCTGCCTTAATCCTCCCAAAGTGCTAGGATTACAGATGTGAGCCACCATGCCTGACCAGATTTTCTTTAATAAATGCTCCCCAATTTGTCATTGGTCAATTTATATAGATGCTAAATTGTTATTTTTGACAATTATGTCCAATTTTATTGCTGTGTTTTGGAAAGAGAATTAACTGAGCTCTCTCCTAGCCATTCCATCAGTCATGCAATGAAACATCCACCCTTACTATGTACATGAACATGCATAAAGGAATTCCTCCATGCTTATTATTTTTCTATGTTTTATACCAATCATTTTTACTAAAAATGTTTCCTTTTGTATACTGTAGCAAATTAATTCTAATGCATTGTTATTTTATGCAAATTTGCTGATGTATTTATTTTGTCTGGTAATAACTAAGCAGCATAATGGAGAAGAATTTGGTGGATTTAGTCACAGAAGGCCTGGCTAGGTAACTTCACTTTCCACTTAGCTACAATCCATAGCAAGATACCTCTCCATTGCTCATTTCTAAAATTGGGCTTTTGTTGGGATACAGTGAGAACATGCATATGTCAAACCCTTTATAAATTATCAAATGCTATACAAATGATGCCTTTTATAAGCCCTTTAAAAGCAGTTATTTTTCTTTGATCATTACCTCTTGCTATAAAAATAGAATAGTATATATAGGAGGATTGGGGATTAGGAAGACAAGTAATGTGTGGGCTGGAGCAAAACAAAACAAAAAAATTTCTAGAAAAGTAGCTACAGAACTCCATGTTGTTGAAGCTATCCTGTCTGGTAGAGGGACAGGATACCATTAACTTCCTTATTTGTCCCTCTAGCAGCTTCCCAGGTGCCAGGAGAATGAGCATCTGTGTAGCAATTTATAATTATTAAAGAGTTTTGATTAGAGGAAAAATTTTAAAATAGGCATAATTCTCTATGTATTATATAAATGCTAATTTTATTTTAGAAGTTTCTCCCAGGGATTTACCAAAACTACATAGTAATAGTCAGTAATAAGACAATACAGTCATATGATGTATCATCTTGTGGTATTGCAAATTGGTAAACAGGTCAAAAAGTAAGCAACCTTACTCTATCAGTTTTCCCAGAATCAGTGAAAGATTTTTCTCTAATAAGAGAAATCAGGTTTCATGAAGCCAGCAACCTCACTATTAAAAATTCACATTAAAATAGGAAATAAGTATCTGCTACAGAATGGGAGTAACCTGAAGTGAGAAACCCAAGCCACTGATTTTATTGCTCAATTTCTTTACTGCATTCAGGTCACTTAAATGCAGGTGTCCTGCCCTATATCGTTATGAACAATTTTTCAGAATTGCCTGAGATTTAACACTGACGTGCTCACTGAGAACGAGATCTGAAGCCCACCACAAAGAGACCCACAGGTCCTACCGGCTTGTCAAAGGAAAAGCCCTCCTCCTTGTGTTTCCTATACACCTAAGGTGTGTCTGTGGGTATTCCACACTCATTTTATCCAGATTTCATGCCACTATTAAATGTCACAGTTGGAAGGGACACTACAAGTCTAATTATCCATTACATTTATAAAACATTCTGTCCAACAGCAGGTTTCACACTATGATATTCAGTCATCTGGGCAAACAAAATACAGGTGCCTAGAGTCTCTCCTATAGCTTCTGATCCTGTAGATCTGGGCTGTGCGTGAGGTATTTGTATTTGAAGAAGTTCCTCATCTGATTCCAATGCACACTCAGAAATGAGTACTGGTCTCCAATCTTCTCACCATGGGCTTATTCAACATTTGCTTAAATGCAGCCTATGAGTGGGACTCACCATCTTCTAGATCTATCCATTTTGCAGCAGGATGACACTGGCTCTCTAATCAGAATCAAATTTTGTCTCCCTGTAGCTTCTGCCCACTGATTGAGACCATTTATTATGACTACTGAGAAGCCATAATTTTCCAAGCTCTGGGTTCCCACCTCACCAGAATTTTATAGATGATAATGGTATGAACAAATACAAGTTGTACAAATAAACACTAATTCTGTGAAAAAATGAATGACTTAGAATGCAAGATTTATACACTGAAAATTACAAAATACTGAGGAAAGTGAAATGATCCAAAAAAAGATGAGATATCCCATGTTCATAAACTGGAATATTCAATGTAGTTAAGATGACAATTCTCCTCAAATTGTCCTATATAATCAATGCAATTCCTGTAAAAAATTCCAGATTTTTCTGCAGAAACTGACAAGCTGAACCTAAAATGTATATGGAAATGCAAATGTCCCATAAGATCACAAACTGCCTTGAAAAAGAATAATGAAGCTGGATGAATTTTACTTCCTGATTTCAAAACTCACCACAAAAATAGTGTGGTAGTGGTATAAGGATGGACATATAGATCGAGGAAACAGATCTGAGAGTCCAGAAATAAACATTATGTTTATGATTAACTGCTTTCAATAAAGATAACAGTGCAAATCAACAAATGGTGCTGGGACAATTGGATACTCACATGCATACAGATGAACTTAGACCCTGACTTCACACCATACACAAAAATTCACTCAAAACGGATCTGAGACCTAAATGTAAGAGCTAAAGCTGTGAAACTTTTATAAACTAACATGGGAAGAAATCTGCCAGACCTTAATTAAGTTAGGCAAATATTTCTCAGATATGATACAAAAAGCACAAGCAATAAAAGAAAAACTTTGATAATTTAGATTTCATCAAAATTCAAAACTTTTTGTGCTTCAAAAGACTTTATTAAGAAAATAAGGGAGAAATATTTACAGACCATATATTTGATAAAGGACTTGTATGCAGGATATAGGAATATATAAATCCATACTAAGACAATTTAATTTTAAAATGGGCAAAAGATTAGAATAGACATTTCACCAAAACATTTATAAATGACTAATAAGCACATGAAAAGATGCTCAGCATTACAGATTAGAGAAATGCAAATTAAAACCATGATAAAATACTATTTCACACCCACTAGAATGACAATAATCAAAAAATACAGACACCAACAAATGTTGGTGAGGATATGGCAAAACTGTAACACTCATACATTATTGGTGGAAATGTATAATTGTGCAGCTACTTTGGAAAACAGTTTGCAGTTTATAAAAAAGGTAAAAATAAACTTAACATACAATTCAGCAATCGCACTCTTTGGTATATACCCTAGAAAAATGAAAACAGATGTCCACACAAAGACTTGCACAGAAATGTTCATAGCAGCCTTATTCAATATAGCCAAAACATGGAAACAACCCAAATGTCCATCAACTGATAACTGGATAAACAAAATGTAGTGTATCCATATAGTGGAAAAAAGAACTACTGATACATGCTACAACATGGATGACCTTAAAAGATATTATGCTAAGCACATATACTCAGTGAAAGAAGCTAGTCACAAAATATCACATATTGTATAATTTTATTTCTATGAAATATGTAGGACAGGCATATCTATAGAGATGGAAAGTAGATTAGTGGTGGCCAGGGGCTAGGACATGAGGAACCCTACTGGGATGAAGAAAATGGTCTAAAACTGGATTATAGTCATGGTTGCACAACTCAGTAACTTTACTAAAAATCATTGAATTATATACATAAAATGAGTACATTTTATGATATGTAATGAAGTTGTTTAAAAAAAATTAAAGAAACAAATGAAGCCAGGCACGGTGGCTCACATCTGCAAGTCCCAGCACTTTGGGAGGCAGAGGTGGGAGGATCACTTGAGGCTAGGAATACAAGACCAGCCTGCGTAATATAGCGAGACCCCATCTGTAAAAAAAAAAAAAAAAAAATAGCCAGGTACAGTAGCACATGCCTGTAGTCCTAGCTAATCAAGGCTGAGGTAGGAGGATCGCTTGAGCCAAGGAGTTCAGGGCTGCAGTGGGCTACCATCAGGCCATTGCTCTCTAGCCTGGGTGACGGAGAGAGAACTCATCTCTTTAAAACAACAACAATAAAAGTAATGAAAGAATGAACCTAGAAAACACATCTATAATCCCTTCCAATGCTAGTATCCCATTAAGGGTCTCTCTTAGTGAGAGCTGAACCAATGTAAGACTGGCAGTGCATATTTTGTACTGCAAGGGCTATACACATGAATATCTGTAAGCAGGTCAAATATGTAAAACAAACCTAAATCCTTCAGGACCCTGGAAGAAACACAAAGGAACATACACATGACTCTCGGGAAGTGACAGCAGGTTAATTATTAGGTAGTATATGTAAATGTAACTTTACTATTATTTTTTCCAATGGGAAACACAGTCTGTATAAGTGCTACTTTCTCTAAGAGGCGCTGCCTCACTCCCTAGGCTAGGCTAGGTTCCAAGGTTTTATACTTCCATTCTACTGTGTGCTTCCTCTTTCACGCCACACCCTGTTATAAGCATTTGTACAGTTTGTCTGCTGGCCCAACTTTCAGCTCCATGGGAGGCAAGGGGGTGGATATATTCATCGATTAGTATTTCCTTATTCATTCATGCATGCATACATTCAAAAAATATTGGGGTATCTACCATGTGCCAGGCACTGCAGTAGAAACTGGACATTGTGTAGTGGAACACATATTCTGCTCTCATGTAGTTTATAATCCAAAAGGGCAGATAAGCAAAAAAAAAAAAAGTGATTGCTAACACCATGTGCCAGGTACTGTTCTAAGCACTTCATGCATATTAACTGAGTTAATACTTACAATAATCCTTTGAGAAAGGTATTACCATTATACCCATTATATAGCTTAAGAAACTGAGGCAGAAAGAGAAACTGAGTATTTTTCCCAAGATCACACATAGGTCACATACAAATGGAGGACCTGAGATTCAATTCCAGGTAGTCTGACTCCAGAATCCCAGAACTGTTCATGGCCAAGGCGCCAATCTACCCTACCCTCATCTCTTGCCTGGACTTCTTCAGTAACCTCTTAACTGGTTGTGCTGATGGAGTGATTGTGGGAGATAAGAAAAAGGGAGGATTTGATGATAATGCTCAGACTCCTAGTTTAAGCAGTCTGGGATACAAAGGTAACTTTTAGTGAGATTAAGACATATAAAAATGCCACATTATAAAAACTGAATAAAATTTTGAAAGTGGTCAAAGGATACAAAGTTTCAATTAGATACAAGGAATAAGTTCAAGAGAGCTATTGTATATTACATGGAGACTACAGTTAATAACAATGTATTGTATTCTTTTTTTCATTCTTTAAAAAAATTATTTTTAATATTTTCCTTTTTGTTTTGTTTTTATTTAAAAATATTAATTAAGGGGATACAAATATATTCTTGAAAATTGCTAACAGAGTGGATTTTAAGTATTCTCACCACAAAGAAGTGAAAAGTATGTGAGGTGAAGCACATAGGTTAATTAGCTCAATTTAGCCATTCCACAATGTATACATATTTCAAAACAACATGTTGTACATGATAAATATACATGATTTTTGTCAATTAAAAAATTAATTTCAAAAAATTTAAAAGTGCTTAGGATATATATATATATGTATGTATGTATACATATATATAACTCATAATAAAAGTCCAGCATTCATGGACTAAACAAGCCTGGGAACCCCTATCAGATATGGACACCCAGCCTGTGCCATGACTCACATTCTGTAATAATTTAGCCACTACAATGGGCTTATATTTTGGTTACTTAACACCTTTGTAGTGTTAAGATGTGATCTTTTAATTATTAAGAACTAACATAGTCCCCTTTCAATGGTTTCTTGGAAAAAGGGATTTGCATACATTTTTGTTGCTCCATTTTGTTTGACGGTAGGCACAGATTCAATTGTAAAAGGGCTCAGAACCTGGGGTGTTGAGGAGAGGTACCCAATAATAACTATTGATAATACAACAGAAAATCTGTGAGTCACCAACCTGGGAATAGTGCTGCTCTGACAGAGGCTGACTTTAATTAAAGAAATAATCTGAGTCCACAGTCCTTCAAGACAAAAGTTCTATCTTTCCCTATCAGTCTAAAATACTAAAAGAGTGAAACTCAAGTCCATCAGCCAAGAGTGTGACCTCTAATCCAATATTCTTCTTGAACAGCTGAAATTCTAAACACGATTCAAACCAAGATGTAACAAGTTCATGTGATTTAAAAAACACCATCAATTCTATGTAGTTTCCCCAAATATGGAATGTCGCAGTTAGGAATAAGAAGGAAAAAATGATTTTATGTCTTAGACATCTACTTGAGAAAACTAGACATAGAAAAATGCAGTTATACCATCCCATGCAGCTCTTGGGTGAGACATCAAGAAGAACTTCTCATAACTATTGTTCTGCTCTACAAAGTATTTCTTTTTTTTTTTTTTTTTTTTTTTTTTGTAGAGACAGGATCTCACTATGTTGCCCAGACTAGTCTCAGCCTCCCAAAACTCCAAAAGTGCTAGGATGATAGGCATGAACCACTGTGTCTGGCCAATGGTGCAGCATTTCTCTGTGAGTGACCACATACCTTTTTCTGACAGACTTTACAAAATGAAGATGCCCATTCTACTACAGAATGGAAGAGACTCTCACTGAAAGCTAGAACCAAGGAGGCAGACTTGGGGCTTGATGACTGAACTTTTAACTAGAGAAATCCAGTATGGTATCCAAGTGTAGATGGATTACACTTGCCTCATTCTAGGTGAGGCCTGCATTGACTCAACACCCCCAGAGCCTGGAGCGTACCCTAATCCAGGGCTACAGTCTCAGGAAGCCCATCATCACCACACACCTAAACTATACTCTGCAAGCTCTGCCACTAATAAATAAGACATTTTGATCGCTATCTACCTGGTTCCTTTATCTCCCAATTGGTTCCAAATTTTGGTAGAGAACAGAGTATCACTAATTAGACTCCTCAAGTTCCAACAATACAGTTGCCTACCCATATTCTTTAACATATTTTCTTTTAAAAGCTTTTAAAATACAATTTATGGATATGTTTGAGCAGAAAATAATACGAGTCCAGCAGATTCCTAGATTAGGTCTAAAGACCTTTCAAATTATAGCATCACTTTTCTGTTTTAGGTCAGGTGTATGAATATTTATTTCTTTCTGGCTCATAGTCTGACATTTCCCAAAATCAAGGAAAGTATGCCTATGGCTGTGTTAACACTTAACGTATTGTTATTGATGTTTTGTGTATTTTCCCTTTAATTAAACACATTAATCAAATTCAAGTCAGTTGCTTAAGGACTAGACCACAAAGGTTACTATAGCAGATGATCACACATTTTCCCAATCTGTTTGTCACTCTTTAGAGGCCCAGGCCAAGACATTCAGCGAAACATCAGCTTTGCTTTGAAATAAATTATTATGTCTTTCCTCTGAGCCTCTGCCTGGAACTCTCTTTCCACTCTCTCTTCCCTAACCACCTTCACTGGGTTAACTCTTAACTGTCTTTTAAGTCACAATGTAGCTATCACTTGGAAGAAGGCCCTCACCAGAACCTGACCATGGTGGCACCCTGATCTTGGACTTCCAGCCTCCAGAACTATGAAAAAATACATTTCTCTTTTTTAAGCCACCCAGCCTATAGTATTTTGTTATGGCAGCCCAAGTTGACATTATCTTTTTGGGAAACTGCAGGTGGCTTCTCAGACAATCAACAATATCCATACAGCTAACTCAGACCTCACCTCCCAACATTTCTTTTACAGATGAGAAGTTAAGGTCCCACTATTCTAACATAGGGTCCCTAACCCTTACTGCAGAGATGTTTTTGTCTGTTTTTCCTTTTCCCATACCACTATCAAATGAGTTTTCTTGATCTTCCAAAGGAGAGTTTTACCATTATAACCTCTTGGCATCAACTCCACTTTTTTATAAGGCACTAATCAAGAAACTACCATACTTTGCTGATCAAAACTGATGAAAGATTAATTTTCACTGATGCTTTTAAAACATCACATACTGTGGGAGATGTTGAAAATGTATTGTGTTTAGAAATTTTGTCATAGGCATACAATACATAATTTCTTAGAAACCAATATAACAATTCTAAAAAAGGAGATAAAGATTTAAATTCAAATTAATTACCATATATGCTAGAGTAAGGTTACTTTAAGAAGACTATAGAGCATCCCTTTTAAAATTTTTATTATGAAATATATCAGATACATTAAAGACTAGCTACAGTATCTATAAGGGGCAAAGTATATAATTGTGAAGGTATGAATACACTGGGGATTCAAAGGTACTGGTAATTTTCTGTTTCTTTAGCTGGACAGTAAATACAGACATATTTATTTCATTTTATCCTGAATATGAGTTACATACACTATTTTGTATATTTTATAAGAATTTACCAGGATAAGAATGGTCTACCCAACGTCTATGTGTCCATCACTCCACTTAGTCAATAGCACATTACCAAGACAGCTAAGCACCCTTTGTATTCCTCCCCAATCAAGTCCCTCACTTCCTCCACTCCATCCCCTGGACCAGGCGTCCTCAAACTACAGCCTGCGGGCCACATGCGGGTGTTTTTGCCCATTTGTTTTTTTACTTCAAAATAAGGTATGTGCAGTGTACACTGGAATTTGTTCATAGTTTTTTTTAAACTATAGTCCGGCCCTCCAACGGTCTGAGGGACAGTGAACTGGCCCCCTGTTTAAAAAGTTTGAGGACCATTGCCTGGACACTAGTAGTCTGAATTTGGTGTTTGTTATGCCTTTAGAGTATTATTGCAGATATATATTGTTTGATTTTGCATGCCTTTAAGTCATATATGGTATAAATTGCTCTGTAACTTGCTTTTTTTCACTCCACAATATGTCTGTAACAGTTATCTAGATTGACATGTGGCTGTGGCTCATGTGGTCTCGCTGCTGTGTAGTATTCCAGCATGTGGGTATATTTTCCTATTGCCTTTCTGTGACAGTTTCTGGATAATATCTTCAGATGCATCATCCATTTACCAGTTCTCTCTTTAGTTCTCTATTCTATTCACTGAATCTGTAACTTTAATGCCTGTTTTTCATTTCTTGAAATTCTATTTGTTTTTTTTTTTTCCTGACATGCCCAACTTTTTGTTTGTTAACAGAATCTGAACTAAGAGTTGAATATATTTGTAACTCTCAGCTCTGCACTCTGTGGTTGCTGCTCACTTATTCCAATCTACATCACAGGATAGGTAACAACACATTTATTCTAAGAGACCTAAACATCTCCTCCAAAGGATACCAGCTAAAGAAATAATAACAGAGTCTGTAGCCATTATATTAAAAAGAATGGAGCAAACTTACACCCTATGCATTAAGTGGAAAAAAGCAAAATGCAAGACAAGTTGCACAGCATGCTACCTTTTGCATGAGAGATAAAAAAAATTTATTTCTTGTTTGCAAATGCATTAAAACTATGAAAGGTTAGTCACAACAAAATTTAACAGTGGCTGTCTCTGGGGAGAGAACTCGTGTGGCTGGAGGGTCAGAAGAAAGATATGACTTAATTTTCACTGTAAATCCATTTGCATTTTATACTATGTACAATATATCTTCCCTATTAAAAATGAAAATGATAGCTAAACACTAAAGTAAGCCATGCCAATTCCTATCTCTCCACACTTGGCACATGCAGTCCACTCTGTCAAGTATGTCTTCTAGTCCCCACCCTCTCTTCTTTGTCTACCTGATCAGTTCCTAATCACCCTGCAAGACTCAGGTGAAACAGCATCACCTCTGTCACAAAGTCAACCACTCCTTCCCCTGTGCTGTCGGTGCCCACACGCCTATTACTCTGTGTCCTTCCCACGAGACTGTGAGCTCCACTGAACCCAGCAAAATGTCTGGAACATGGTCGCCACTCAACAAATGTTTGCAGAAAGAAATAATGAAAATCAAAAACTGTAATTTGACCACAAATAATATTAACAGATTATACACATGGAAAGCATCAGTTCCCTAAATTATGAATGAACATAATGCTTTCCTTCCCCCTGCAATTTATGTTCAGGTTTAGGCAGGCAGCAAAACAGTATCAGGAAAGATTAGGATTTTGTGTTTTTGTTGCAATTTCCTGAGTCGTGAAATTGGTGTCTGAGAAGTAGTCAAAGTCCATGACCAGAGTCATCATTAGTGACACAAAAAGAAATGCTTCACATCATACACCCACCAAAATCCTTTATGAGTGTACAAGGGTAGAATAAAATATAATTACACAATGGTTTTAATTCAGCCCAGCTCAAAACTATGTCACATTTAGTAGGTTACTTGATAAAATTATTTTAAAATAGAACACAGAGTGGAGTAGCTAAAATAGAAAAATCTGTTGTTCACTCTCCTAAGAGTTGTACCCAGCAGGTAAACCCTGTATTCCAGGAGGGGAGGGCTCTGGGCTGGGTGCTGAGGAGATATGGAGCTGGCCAGGACAGAGTACCTGCCCTCCTGAGCCCTCACTACACACACACACCTGTGCCCCCTGCAAAAACATAACTGATGATAAAGCCAGCCAGGCTGTGACAACCATCACAAAACACAGGCAAAGAAAGGTGACACAGAGGGGAAAATAATGAATAAGTCTTTCAGGTGAAAAAGTAGTTGAGAGAAACTTCAAAGAAAAGGTGACTTCTCAGTTGGGCCTTTCAAGATGAGTCAGACTTGTAAGTAAGAAAGAGGAGGAGGCATGAATTATGTTTCAGAGACAGCCCTTGGCACAAGGTAGGAAGGTGAACATTAACTACAGTGGCATGGCTGGAGTGAGCCCATGCCAGGAACAAAGGGGAAGGGTGGAGACCGAGTGTCAAGAAGTTAAGATTGGCACAAGGAAGACGGCAAACCATTCCTTATTTATAACCCTCAGCTCTGCACTCAAAGATTAGGCTTTATCACACAGGAAACAGAGGCCACAAAGACTTCTGTGCTAAGAAGGGGCATAATGAGGCCTTGACATTTAGAACAGAGAATTAACTGCAGGAGAGAAAGGCTACAAGAACAAGAGTTTTACTGAGCTTTCCTAAAAGCATCATACCTGCCAGGGGAAAATAATTAAACTCACTCCTCCAATTAAGAAGATCCCTACATTGTTCTGTATTCCTCCACCTCTTTCTTTTGTGCAAGTGCTGATTATAGTTCAGGTTCACACAAACAGATCCCAGAGTGCTCTGAAGAGTTACCTACCACCAAACCTACTGATTAAGAGATTTATGAGACACAGGGACATATCAACCAAATGCTGTTGGAGGGACCTTATTTAGATCTTAAATCAAAATTGTAACAGTTTGGGAAATGTGAACTCACTGGATATTTGGCAAATACTATGAAATTACTGTGATTTTTAAAGGAGTGATAATGTATTGTGTCTATATATTTTTTAAAAGATTCTTTATCTTTTAGAGATAAATACTGAAATATTTATATATAAAACGACATTGATATCTAGGATTTGTGTCAAAATCATCTTGATGTGGGGAGAGGTAACTGCAGAGCATAGATAAAACCATATGGACCATGAGCTGGTAATTAACAAAGTGGGGTACTGGTTAAATGGGGTTTGGTTTATTATACTACTATCTCTACTTTTGTATGTTTAAAACTTTCCATAATAAAAAGTTATTTTTTTATCTCAAAATATTAAGGGGGTACAGATGGTCTTGATACATGGCTTGGGTCAGGGTTATAAATGTGCCTATCATCAGAATAATGTTCATCATACCCCTTAGGTGGGTTTTTGTCCCTCCCCATCTCCTCCTTCCCCCCTACTTGATTTCAAATGACTTTTACTTCCTTCTGTGCTCTTGTGTGCCCATCAGTTAGTTTCAATTTATTAGAGAATACATGTGGTGTTTGTTTTTTCCATTTTTGAGATACTTTGCTTAGGATAATGGTATTCAGTTCCTTCCAAATTGCTGCAAAAGGCATTATCTCATCCTTTTTATGGCTGAGTAGTACTCCATGTTATACACATACCACATTTTGTTAATCCACTCACGAATTGATGGGCACTTGGGTTGATTCCACATCTTTAATATTGTGAATTGTGCCACAATAAGTGGGCAAAAGACAAGAACAAAAATTTTTCAAAAGAAGATAGGCAAATGGCCAACAAACATGAAAAAATGCTCAACATTATTAATCATCAGGGGAATGCAAATTAAAACCACAATGAGATATCACCTTACTCCTGTTAGAATGGCTTTTATTAAAAAGTCCAAAACCAATAGATGCTTGCACAGATGCAGAGAGAAAGGAATGCTTATACACTGTTGGTGGGACTGCAAATTAGTACAACCCCTGTGGAAGACAGTATGGAGATTTCTCAAAGAACTATTAATAAAAGTAGACCTACCATTTGATCCAGCAATCCCACTACTGAGTATCTACCCAAAGGAAAAGAAGCATTTTATCAATAAAAAGTTAAATTTTAAAAGTTCACCCACCCAGCATGAAGCTTTAAAGGAGTAGCTCTAGCAACTGTAGGTCGAAGACAGACTTCTCTCCTGGTGCTCCAGAACCTACATCCAAACCTCTGCTTACCATCTCCCTGACACCTCTAACTCAACAGGTCTAAGGCGTAAGTTTCACTCCCCCATTCCCCATCCCTGTAAGAGCCAGTCACCTAGGATAAGTCATCCTTATCTCATTTACCCACAGAGGAGTCATTAGGTTCTCCACATTGGCAGCGATTCGTCCCACATAGATTTTTTCAAACAGCCTCTTTGCCTCCTTGCATCCATCTCATGCTCCTCAGCAATCTACCTCAAAACCACTGCAAGGACAGTGATTCTAAAAGAAACATTTCTGCTGGCTTAAAGGCTTCCTTGCCAGCTATAGAACAAAAGCCTACCTCTTCAGCAAAGCAAAATCTATTGATCTCTTTGTGTTTACAAGGTACTGAGATTTTCCTGATACCATCTTGGTGAATTCAGTTCTCACGAAGAACATGAAATCCATTTTAGAGCTGATTAAGAATCTAATTTGTGAGTGACACAGCCAACAGGCATTGACAGCCACAGTAACAGCAGGGGATCTCTTAAGGCAAGGTAGCCAGGCAGCCCTTACCCAAAGCCTGCATCATCAGCCAGTTCTATATGTGCATGCCAACGCCTACCTGACTGCCCCTCAGGAGATGGAGCCCAAGGCTCACATACTCATGGCATCCGTCTGCCTAGATGGGTGAAATGAGGCCACAAAACAGAATTTTTCTCTGTGAAACTAAATGACCTAGTTAAGGCTCAAACTCAAACCCAGTCTACTGGCCTCCTCCTTAATATCAGAGTGACAGCATCTAAACAAAAGAGATATTAACCATAAAAAGAGAAATTAATCCATGAAAAAGAACATACTCTGTGGTGAGAATGACAAATAGGGACACCAATCACCTTTATTAAAGGTACTCAAAACAGGTTAGTAAAATACAAGTGGGAAGAGTTTGGAGAATAGGCTAGGCACTGAGAACAGAGCTCAATGTTTTTTGGTTTTTTTTCCAAGCATTGTCAGTTATGTTACTTCTTCCTTCCACATGCTGCTTAGTCACTCATCCCTAAACCTATAGCTTTTGTTTGCAGAGAGATGAAAAATGTCTCCATGGTCTAGAAGCACCGATACCAAGTAATACTGAACAGAACAAAGAAAAATCCAGGATTGATGACAGTCACCAAAATTCAATGACAACACAAACAATAGGTACCTCACCAGGTTATATATTCGACAAATGTTTATTGAGTAGTAGACCACATGCCAGGCTCTGGGAACACAGCAGTCAACAAGAGGGACAAAAATCCTGCCTTCCCTTTGTGGGCTTACATTCTAGTAGGCGAAGGATATTTAAAAATACAATAAATAAGGTAAATGGTACATTGTATGTCATAAGGAGGAAAATAAAGGAGGGAAGGAGCACAAAAGTGTCATGGGAGGTGCTGAGGAAGGACAGTGAGCAAGGAAAGAGGATTCACTAGAAAGAAAAGGTGCTAAAGCATTATAACACAACAGGTCAGCTGCTTATCTTCTTTGCCATATTCTTTGCCAGAAGTTACTTGTTTCCATGTTTTTAAAAACAAAATGCCCACATCCAATACTTAAACTAATAAAAACCAGTGTTCATCTCGTCATTGGACAAATATATATTAAGAACCCACTCTGTATATGAGACTGTATAAATTACTAAAGGGAATATGCCAGAAATAGTATACAATGATTCCTGTCCTCCAAGAGTCCATAGCCAACTGAAGGTAAACTGTACAAAAGCCAAAGTTACAGAGATAGGCTGAGTCTCTTACGTTTTTACACCCATAAAAGAGCGAGTGAGGGAATGCACACTGGCTCAGGTATTCTTCTCTTAAGCATAGGATCACTATTCAGACTCGAGTTGGTCCCTTCACTACTCTGGGGCTCAGTCTACCCTCCAAGTATGAGGGTAGGAATGATTGCTCCCAGGGGGAAAGAGGATGAATAAGAGGTACCCAGGAAAGAGGGTGCCCATGAATGCACTCTTCTTGGGGTTCTCTGACCCATCAGGATTTGAACCCAGGTCTGCCTGTCTCTATGCCTGTGCTTACAAGCCCAGGGCTTTGCTGACTCTCCAGGAGGAGGGTCAGAAGGAGGAGTGAGGCAGAGCTCCTGGTGCCCTTGGCAAAGGGTCCATGTTCCCTGGCTGAGGATTAGTCCCTGAGAGAACAGGGAACAGAGGCTAGCTTGGGAGGGTCTGTACCAGAGGAGGTGGTACATCAGGACTTTAGCCCTCTCTGAAAGATGATAGATGGCATGGGGAAGAAAAAGGCTGTGGGTGTGGGCCATGAGGGTGTAGCACTCTCAAAGGGAATAGTTTGTGCAGAGGCAGCTGAACCATGAGTGGAGGGGCCAAGGGAGAAGTTGGTAGTGTGAGAGAACTCAGTCATTCCCTAGCTGTGTGTCCTTGGACAAGGTCCTCAGCTTCTCTGAGTATCTGTTTCTATATCCACCCACCCAGCAGTCCAAACTAGACTCTGGGCTGTGTAACAGCCTCTCCCCTCCCTCACTTCCATGCCCAGTCACCACATTATATCAAAGAAGGGGGTTGGGCCAGGTGCAGTGGCTCATACCTGTAATCCTAGCACTCTGGGAGGCCAAGGCAAGAGGATTGTCTGAGGCTAGGAATTTGAGATTAGCCTGTTCAAGAGCAAGACCCATCTCTACAGATAATTTTTTAAGAAATTAGCTGGGTGTGGTGGCTCCTGCCTGTAGTCCCAGCTGCTCAGGAGGCTGAGGCAGGAGGATCGCTTGAGCCCAGGAGTTTAAGGTTACAGTGAGCTATTATGACACCACTGCACTCTACCCAAGGGTAACAGAGCAAGACTCTGTCTCAAAAAAAAAAAAAAAGGAAGGGAGTTGCTAAATATAAACATCCTCTTCTCTTCAGCATGAGACTTGTGGAAGGGCCCAAGAGGTTGTTGGGTGACCCAGGGCGGGTCACTCCACCTGTGTATTCTGTGTACATGGTGACAGCTACCTATCTCCCAGGGCAGTGAGGATAATAAGAACAAATTGAGAGAAAATAGAAGTAAAGGGAAACAACTTGCAGAGGGCCAGGCCCAGAGAGGGGCCTCATAATCGCACTCTCATAGCCTCTGCCCACACCCTGTTACAACATGAGAACTAGATCCAGAAGCAGCCTCCAATGAGAGGTGATGGTGTCTGCACAGAAGGCAATTCCTTGGTACATCCCCTAGACACATAGGTGCCTGGATACAGCAAACACACAGGCATTTCAAATCAGTCACAACTGGTTTTGACTGGTTTAGTCAGGTTCAACTGATTTCAACCAGTCACAACCAGTTTGGATAGGTTTCAGCCAGCTACAACTGGTTTCAGCTGGCCACAACAAGTTTCATCTGATCACAACCAGTTTGGACTGTTTCAGCTGGTCATGACCAGTTTTTGCTGTTTTTAACTAGTTTAGTTGAGTATCAGCCAGCCACAACTGGCTTGGACCAGTTTGGGCCAGTCCTGGCTGATTTCAACTGATCACAACCTGTTCGGACCAGTTTCAGCTGGACATAACTGGTTTTGACCAATTTCAACCAGTTCCGACTGGTTTCATCTAGTCACAACCAATTTTTGCCCATTTCAACTGGTTTATTCCAGTTTCAACTGATTTCAACTGGTTTTGACCAATTTCAGCTGGTCACATCTGCTTTGGAGCAATTCTGGCCAGTTCCAACTGCTTTTGACTGGTGGTAACTGGTCTCGGCTTGTTTCATCTGGTCTTGGCCAGCTCCAACTAGTCACAACTGGTTTGGGCTGGTTCCCACCAGTTCCAATCAGTTTCAATGATCACAGCCAATTTCAGACGGTCACAACTGGTTTCAGCCTGTTTCAACTGGTTTAGACGGGTCACAATCAGTTTTTACTTGATCACACTGGTTTTAGCTGGTCACAACTGGTTACAACCATTTTCAGCTGGTTTCAAGCAGTTTAGATAGATTTCAGTTGTTCACAACCAGTTTTGACTCATTTAGGTAGGCTGGTTTCAACTGGTTTGGACTTGGCTTTGGTCCATTTTAACAGGGTTAGATTGGTTTGGCTGGCCTGGACCAGTTTCAAACTTGGATACCACAGAGGAGGGTCTCTGGGGCCCCTTCCACCCAGAACTTCTCAGCCTTCCTAGTTGATAGGTTGTCAGATAATTAAGAAAGGAAGGTCTGAAGGAAAAGGCTCTAGCAGTGCCAGGAATAGGTGAGCAGCCTGTAGGGTTTCAAAGTAAAATACAAGATGCCTGTGTAAATATCAGATGAGCAATAAAGACTTTTTTAGTTTAAATAAGACCCAAATATGACATGGGAAACACACTGAAAAACAATTTATCTGAAATTCACATTTAATTGGGTGTCCTGTTTTGCTTTGTTTTTTAAAATCTATCTGGCAAACCACAGCAGGGATTGTCCACTGGGTCAGGTTCTACACAGCACACCCTTTGCTCCCAACACTGCTGTGCCCACATCATCTCTGCAGATTCACAGGATTGGTAAGCCTTGGCCAGGACAGAAGACAAAACTACACCTTCTCCCCCACAATTTACTTCTTTATCTTCAGCTACATCCAGGACAGACCCAACGCAGCCTACAACATCACAGCCCAACTTCTGCCTGATGTTTTTGGCCCATTTTACTCTGAAAAGCAACTCAGTCCCCAGGACCCTTGGACGCCACCTCCTCCCTCACCTGGACTTTGAAGAAGGCAGTCCTAAGAGCCAGGATGCCCAGGTCCCTGCCTAGCTCTAAAAGTTTCTGGTCCTATAACTCTGAGCCTTATTTTGTGGATCTGTAACTTGCAAAGAGACACTGACCCTTGCAGGCTATGGGGTGGGAGCATGTGACTGATCAAAGCCAGTCTAAACTGTGGAAAGTGGTGTTCACTGGCCAAAACCAGTCTAAACCAGGTGCAACGATTTGAAACCAGTTGTGGCTTTGCGGAAACCAGTTGTTACCAGTTGAAGCCAGTGCAAACTGGTTGAAATCAGCTGTTACCAGCTGAAACAAGTCTAACTGGTTGTGGCCAAAGTTCATCCTGTTGCAACCAGTTGGAACCCAAAACTGATCTAAACTGGATGCAGCCAACTGAACCCAGCCACAGCCAGTTCAAGCCAGTTATTGCCAGTCAATTCCTGTCAAAGCCTGTGAAGGCCGATCACGGCCAGTCCTGATTGTTGCAAACAAAATAGAAGAATTCATGTCTACATAGAATCTATATCCTCTTGCAAGCCTCAGCAGTTTCCTTTTGAGAGACTTACCAAATGGAGGACATCAGTATGAAAACACAAACAAGAAACAGAACTCTTTGAGGGAAAGGTCAATATTATAGATTTTCCCTTTCCCACTGTACAGCTTTGAGCAGATGTGTCATTTTACCCAACTTGCTAAACACTAAAAGGCACTGTAGGATCAGAGAGAGCATTTCTTTCATTGAGCCTTTCTCACTTGGAGAGGATGGCAAATTGAGATGTTCCTTGTGATCACCATTTTAAGCTATAGCAATAAATCAGATGTTTTCCAGAGGATTTGGAAGGTGAGAGTAGTAGTCCTGCCCTCTGTTCCAGACGGTCATTGTCCAATTTGTGAGGTCCAGGGCCCAGGCGGTCTGGCTCCACAGGTTGGAGAGTTGCCACCACCATCATGATATCTGTTTTCTGGGGACTAGGCCTGGCTGGTGGCCTATTTACACCCACCCTTTCTCACCCAGGTCCTGATCCAGTTCCCCAGCACTTCTGATACCCAGACCAGTTTGCCCTTGGGCCTGCTGGCCTCAGCTCTCCATGGATCACCCAGCCACTCCTCCTTCACCTGGCCAGCTCCAGAACTCCTTACACTATGGACAGCTGCACTCTTGGTTACCAACACTTGCTGAGCCCTCTCACACTGTGGGTCCTGAGCTCTGCTGGAATCATCCCATTTAATCCTGCTACCCCCTGTTGGGGCACTTACCACCATGAGTCATTGTTTAAGTAGTTTTGTGATGTGTTTATTGACCTTCTCTTCCAAATTAACCTCCCTGTGGGCAAGGACCCAGACGCCCTGGTTCACCCAGATGTCTCTGGTGTCCAGCCTAAGGTGTTACACATGGATGTTCAGGACATATTTATAGACTGAGATGGCAAAAGTCAACCTAAGGGATCAGTGCAAATATGTGTCCATTTTAAAGATACGGAATCGAAGGAATTGGGAGAACCCAGAGATGGAGCTGTCTGGAGCAAGAACAGGATCAAAGTGGAATATGTGGAACAGGCATCCTCAAACTACAGCCCGTGGGCCACATGCGGGTGTTTCTGCCTGTTTGTTTTTTTTACTTCAAAATAAGATATGTGCAGTGTGCATAGGAATTTGTTCATAGTTTTTTTAAACCTATAGTCTGGCCCTCCAATGGTCTGAGGGACAGTGAACTGGTCCCCTGTTTAAAAAGTTTGAGGACCCCTGATGTGGAGTCTGAGTTGCTTGTGAGGTAGCCAGGGGAGGAGAGTGCCATCAGCGGTACAGGGAGGGGACTAGGGCAGCTGGGCCTATGAAAGAGAACTGGGGGTCTCAGGGTATGGAGGCATGGAAGGAAGCTCTGTGTGCTCAGCTCCCCATCTTTGGAAGGGCCTCCTCAGCCAAAGCAGCCATGTTTGTACCAGGAGCCCCACTCCTGTCTCAGCTGACTCAAACAGATCAGTTGATTCTCTCCCTTCAGAATTTTCCCAGACCATCTGGACACGAGGCACAATGCTCTGTGTTGAGGCCTAGGGCTGGAGGAAGCTGGGACACAATGTCAATCACACTGGGCAGGCTAGAGGAACCCAGAGGGACAGAGGGAGAGGCCAGTCATCAAAGTGAATGGATCAGGGTTGTGCAGCCAACAGCAAAAGGCAAGGTTGTATATGGGCCTGCCTCCCTTCCACTCTCACAGTTGGCCCAGAGCCTGGGCATCCCTGCCTCCTTTGGGACTCTGGTTTTCTGTATCGTAGAGGTAATAATGGTACATGTGGTGTTCTTTTACATTTCTATCCTTGAACCCACCTCCCTGAGCAGCTATTCTGTGCTGGGCTCTGATCTAGGGCTACAGGTATGAAGAGACTGAAGCTCATAGAGGGGGAAATGACTTGCTCATGGTACCAGTAAGAGAGTAGAATTCTGGTCCTCACCAGACCCCAGGCTTCTCCACTGTCTTCCAGGCCAACGTCCACTGTAAGAAGCAGAGAAGCAAGGGAAAGGAGACATGGTTGATAGTTGGACAAAAGGTCATAGCCACAGTCTATGCTCTGTTCACAGGGCTTAGGACAACAGCTGCTGTTCTCATCCTTTGCATAGTGTCTACTTGCTCTACCTGTTGACTTCAGACAGGACCTCCTTTCTGTTCCCCCTTGCCCAGCTCTCCCTTCCCTGCCCAAGGGCCTTCTATACCTTCTATAGCTCCCCATTGCCTGTAGAGCTAAGCTTCTATCCTCCACTTTCCAGGTGCTCTGTGATTCAGTCTGGCCTCCTCAACTGACTCCACTTGGGAGGGAGATGCCACATAAGATTTACACCTCTGAGATGGGAGCTGGTGGTTGCAGGAGTTGCAGTGGGCCTGCTCTGGTAGGTCTTTGTGTGACACTCTCCAAGCCCAGGGATAGCCTACTCAGGCCAATCCTCCAAATACATGTGAGAGGAAAACTGCCCAGAGAGGAGCTACAACTTGCCCTCCAGCCCCAGCCAGTGTGGGCTGCTTCCAGCAGAAGCAGTCTCAGGAAGCATGTAGCAGGAGGTTCATTTCTGCAGCCCCAGATACCAATGATAGCAGCTGGGGAGGTAGGGGATTTCCTGGGGGCTGGGCAGGGAACTAAAAGCTCTGTGTTCATTGGTACCTTCCACTTAATTTTTGCAACAATCTCAGAAGATAAAAGTTATTAGCCTCAATTTATTTTTATATTGTATATACTTACGGTGTACATGTTTTGATATCCACAGTAAAATGTACATAGTAAAATGATCACTACAGTCAAGCAAATTAACATATCTATCTCCTCACATTGTTACTTTTTTCGTGGTAAGAGCACCTGAAATCGACTCTCTCCACAAATTTCCAGTATACAATACAGCATTAACTATAGTCCTTATGCTGTACATTAGATCTCTAGATTTATCCTACATAACTACAACTTTGTACCCTTTTACCTACATCTCCCCATTAGCTCCCCTCCCTGCTCTTGATAACCACCTTCTACTCCCTGTTTCTATGAGTCTGATTACTTTAGATACCTCATCTAAATGGGATGATGTGGCATTTGTTATTTTATTGGCTATTTCACTTAGCACCATGTTCTCCAGGTTCTTCCATGTTGTCACAAATGGCAGGATTTTCTTCTTTTTAAGGCTGAATAATATTTCATTGTGCATACATAACACAACTTCTTCATCCATGTCTCCACTGATGGACACTTAGGATTTTTTTCATATCTTGGCTATTGTGGATAAT
This sequence comes from Mirza zaza, assembly GCA_008750895.1. NCBI lineage: Eukaryota > Metazoa > Chordata > Mammalia > Primates > Cheirogaleidae > Mirza > Mirza zaza. The sequence continues at coordinate 28,962 of VSMD01081889.1, forward strand.
ATGGCAATAAATATGAGATCACAGACATCTGTTTTAAATATTGATTTCATTTCCTTTGGCTATATACCCAGAAGAAGGATGACTGGGTCATATGTTACTTCTATTTTTTAATTTTTTGAGGAATCTTCACACTTTTTCCATAATGACTGTACCAATTTACATTCTACCAATAATATACAAGGGTTCCCTTTTCTCCACACCCTCAGGAACACTTTTTATTGTCTGTCAGTCACAACTGGTTTCTGCCAGTTTAAACTGGCTTTCACTGGTCACAACTGGTTTAGACTGGCTATGATAATTTAAACTAGTTTCAGCTGGTCATGGCCAGTTTTGACAATGGTTCCTCAGAAAATTAAAAGTAGAATTGTCTTATGATCTAGCAATGCCATCTTTGGATGTATACCCTCCAAAATTGAAAGCGTGGTCTGGAGGAGATATTAATACACCCATGCTGATAGCAGCATTATTCACAGTCCCCAGGACTCTAGTGTATCAGGAGGACCAAGGAGGCAGCAGCTGGTCCTATCAGTGTGATAGTATGGCCAGATCACCATGCCCCCTCCCAGGGAATCAGCTCCATTTAGGGTTGGTGGAACCTGTCAGGCATACTACATGCTTTATCACATTTAATGTCCAGCAAACACCCCTGCCCTATTTTACAGAGAAGACACCTGAGAATCAGAGAGGTGGCATGACTGTCTCTGGTCCTGTAACTCTGAGTCTTGTTTGTGCATAATTTGCAAAGATGACAATGACTCTGTAGACTGTGGGGAGGAAGCATGTGCTTGAGAGTGACAAACACAATGCCCAGCAGCAACAAACCCCAGCCTGCTCTGACCCCTGTGTACCAGGCAGCACTTACTGCATCCTTCATGGAGCTCTGCTCACTATCTTCTCAGCTCTCTCTAGAAGAACAGCACAGCATAGCCAGGCATATAACTCAGTACCCCTTTCCTTGGTGAGGTTCTCCAAGCAGAAAGTTTGCCTGACCTTGCTCCCCCTGAATGTCTCAAGAACCTCACCTGAAGCCTAGAAAACAGGTATTACTACTCCTATTTTGCAGATGACTGACTAGGTGAGTGAGTTCTGAAGGCCTGAGGGGCACCTGGGCAAGAGCAGGGAAGATACTGAGTGGATCAAGCTCCTTCCACTCTGATTGCCAGAGTAAAAGTGGGACAAGAAGCTGGGCCCTGACTTGAAAGCCAGGTAACCTATCAGAACCTGATCTGTGGCCCAGGCAGCCTCCAGGACTGGCTGAGGGTTCAGAGCCCATATTCTAGCAGCATAGACTGTATCAATTATGTGCTAGACCAGGGGTCCTCAAACTTTTTAAACAGGGGGCCAGTTCACTGTCCCTCAGACTGCTGGAGGGCCGGACTATAGTTTAAAAAAGAAAAACTATGAACAAATTCCTATGCATACTGCACATATCTTATTTTGAAGTAAAAAAACAAATGGGCAAAAACACCCGCATGTGGCCCGCGGGCCATAGTTTGAGGATGCCTGTGCTAGACCATCTTGAGGGAATCCTCAACTCTTTCTGTGCTTGCTCCCACATGGGCATATGGTAACCCCTCTTCCTGCTCGGCCCCTTCCCTCCTCAGTCCCAGTCACTTCCTGCAGTGTATGGTTATCTCAGGAGCCAGCCAGATCACTACCCACACACCCCATCCTACACTGACTGTGACAATGCCTGACTCCAAACAACTCCAGGGTGTCACTTCTGCAAATGGATTAATTGTAAACCCCTTCATCTGGCATTCATGAACCTCCAAAAAGGTGACCCTAACTTGCCTACAATTTCTGCAACATCATTCACTCTTTGCTCCAGACTAACTCACAGGAAACATGGCCTATGCTTAAGACCTTTGAAACAAAGGTCTAGGGATCAGCTTATAACTGAAATACGATCAATGTGTGATTCGGATCAGGGCTCAGAGTATAACCAGGGTCAAGGATCATCAAGTTACCATGGTCAGAGCTCAGAGTGTGACAAGTGTCAGGGCTCAGCATGTGACCAGAATCAAGGCTCAGTGTATAACCAGGTTCAGGGCTTAACATGTTACCAGGGCTAAGAGAGAGACCAGTGTCAGGGCATAGTATGTGATGAGGATCAGCACTAAGATTGTGACCAGAGTGAGTGAACAATATGAACAATAGGGTTAAGGCTCGGTGCACAACCAGGATCAGGGCTTGGTGTGTGAGCAGAGTCATGGCTCAGCATGTGCTTGGGGTCATTAGTTGGTGTATGACTACATTTGGGGCTTATTGCATAACCAGGGTCAGGACTCAGCCAGCAACTGTGGTAAAAGCCCAGTGTGTGACCAGGATCGGGCCTCAACATGTTATGAATGCAAGCAGTCATTGTATGGCAAGCATCTGGGCTCAATATGTGACCAGGATCAGAATTAAGGGTATAACCAGGGTCAGGGCTCAGTATTTGATTAAGTTCAGGGCTCAGTGTTACTAACGTCATACTCAGGATATGACAGGTGTCTGGAATCAATGTGGCCAGAATCAGGGTTCAGTGTTCCATCAACATCAGAACTCACATGTGCCTAGAGTCAGAGGCTGAGGATGTGATCAGGGTCTTGCCTCAGCGTCCAACCAGGGTTGGACCAGGGTGCAGCTTAAGAGTGGGCTCAGTATTAAGCATATGTCTCTGACATGTGTCAGCAGGGGTTGCAGGGAGGACAAAGCATGAAACTAGGACAGGGGTCCGTGTGTGACCCAGTTAAGACTTAAAATGTGTCCAGGGTTAGGACTCAGCATGACCTGCATCAGGTCAGTGTGTGACCAGTGTTAGAGCTCATCAGAAAAGCAATAAATGGAGATTCCAGCAACCATCCTACTAATTTATACTACAGCAGTGAGGCACTCAAGGTTCTCTGGGGAACCATAAGGCCCTGTGGAAAGGGAAGGCACCTTGCCATCTAGGTGGGTGCTGACAGCAGTCTAGTGAAAAAGAAAGGACAGGTCTCCTGCAAAATGCCCAAGAGTAAATCAATGGAATATGATGATTAAAAAGATATGAATGAGGCAAACAAAGACAAGTAAAAGAAAACACCAAGGCTTTGGTGAATGGTAAGATGTGGACCTCACTTACACAAGTGAGAAAGTCCAGTAGGAAAGCTGGTTTTAAAAATGGAACATGCTGAGCGGGAAGGGTAGGTGGATCTGCCGTTACCCGTCCCCTGCATCCCGGACTGCTGGTGGGCTCCCCAGCAAGCGGAGGGACCTGCGGACACCAGCCCAGTGACGACCGCCGCCAGTGAGCGGTAAGCCAGTAGCGGACGCGGCACCAGGCTCCCAACTCCCTCGGGACACCTCCGTGTGCACAGACCCGAGCCGCGCAGCAGACGCCATATTGCCTCCTCCTCCCCTCCCCCGACCCTACCCGCGGCTGCCCAGAGAGACAGACAGACAACATAGCCACCAGCCGGAGGCACCTCAAGGGAACGGGACCTTCCCTTTTGGGGCCCTACAGCTGACTAAGGGGAACTCAGACTGTGAGCTCTCTGCCCGCCAGCCCTCCCAGGTGCTGCTGGCACGGTGATCCCAGGAGAACCGGGCAGAGCCTGAGGTTGAGAGACATAGACCTAGCTTGGGCTCCCTGGAAGTGAATTGGGACAGGCACTCCTCCCTCTACCTAGCGGGGACAAAGTTTGAACTCTGGGACCCAGAGGTCAGACCTGCAGACCACATCCCGTGCACTGAGGCCTCGCATTGCCCGGGGCACAGAAGGGATATACGAGAACAGCCTGCTGAGGTGTGTGTGCCTTCAGGGGCAGATCAGCATCCTAGAGGGCAAACCTCCCCACAAAGGGAGGCCGTGCGCCCTGCCCAGGTGGTGTTCCTGCGCAGGGAACATCCCCGCCGGCAACACAGCCAGGGAGGCCTGGTGGTGTGTGGTCTGGCCTGCTGACAGAGGCCCAGGAGTAGCCGCAGAGTTGGGGACGGTGGAAAGAGGCCAGGCCCACTCCAGACTGTGGGTCTCAGACAGCCCCACCCCCACACGCAGACTCTCTGACTGAGCGGGGCCATTCCAGCCCCTCCCTGTCAGCTTTGCCTGGAAGCAGAGAACAGAACTTTGACCCCTGCTGACGACATTGGTGGTGCCTGAGGGTGGGATTACCCAACTCAGATCCGCCCAGACACTCTCCTAGACCAGCCCTCACTGAGGGGGAGAAAAGGACACACCTGGAAGTCCCAGGCCCCACCCACCACCTGAGGCACTAGAGTTCTCTCTACAGGAACAAGAGCTGATAACAGGACACAAAAACAATAGCGTAGCCTGTTCCTCCAAGCAAGCGCCAACTACTGACAGAGAGAGCATCCTGCACACCCTTTTCACGACACCGACTGACTCATTATACAGGGAGTGGTCAAATCTCACCCACAGACACCACCTACCGGCTCAGAAACTAAACAAGGCGTGTGAATACTCAAACAAAAACCTAAAGAAAAGAAACAACAACTGATCGACATGGGAAGAAATCAGCAAAGGAACTCAGGAAATATGAAGAACCAAACGGAAAACACACCCCCAAAGAGGAGCCCCAGCCCCCTAGAAACGGACACCAACCAAAATCAGGCAACCAAAATGACAGAAGAGGAATTAGTATGTGGATCATAAGAACACTCACTGACCTGCAAGAACAACTCAATAATCAACACAAAGAAACCAAAAAAAGCCTCCAGGATCTAGAAAAAAAGTGCACTAAAGAAATAGACACAATGAAGAAAAGTTTAACCGAACTCCTGGAAATGAAGAATCAATTCAGGAAACTACAAAATACAGTGGAAAGTCTAAAATACAGGGTAGATCAAACAGAAGAAAGAATCTGAGAGATTGAAGATAACACCCTCCAATTAAATAAATCAGTGACAGATAATAGAGCAGAGAAACAAGAGAAAAGAGCAAAGCCTACAAGAGCTGTGGGATTATGTGAAGAAACCTAATGTGAGGGTCATAGGGTTACCAGAAGGGGAAGAAGACAACATTCACGGGTTGGACAAGCTATTTAAAGATATAATAGAGGAAAATTTCCCAGGCCTTGCTAAAAATCTCAATATACAAGTTCAAGAAGCTCAGAGGACCCCTAGGAGACTCAATGCAAATAGGAAGATGTCACGACATGCAGTCATTGGACTGATCAAAACATCAACTAAAGAGGCCCTTCTAAGAGCTGTAAGATGAAAGAAGCAAGTAACATACAAGGGAAAGCCAATTTGAATAACAGCAGATTTCTCTAATGAGACTTTACAAGCAAGGAGAGACTGGGGCCCCATTCTCACTCTTCTGAAACAAAACAATGTCCAGCCTAGAATCTTATTCCTGCAAAACTAAGCTTCGTATATGAAGGAGAAATAAAGACATTCTCAGACAAGCAAAGGCTCAGAGAATTCACCAAGACAAGACCAGCCCTACAAGAAGTACTCAAAACAGCATTATGCACGGAACACCATAATAATAACCCATGAATATAAAAACAACCAAAATCCAAAGATTAAAGGCCAGATACTACAATGGCTCAAGACGGAAATCATAGCAACAACATCCAACCCAACAGAATGAACAGTAATCTACCTCACCTATCAGTTCTCTCAATAAATGTGAATGGCTTAAACCCTCCACTCAAGAGACATAGGCTGGCTGAATGGATAAGAAAATACAGACCAAGTATATGCTGTCTTCAGGAAACACATCTAACCTGCAAGGATGCATACAGACTAAAAATAAAAGGGTGGAGATCAGTATTCCAAGCAAAAGGAAGCCAAAAGAAGGCTGGCGTGGTAGTTCTAATTTCAGACGATTTAGTTTTTAAACCAGCAAAAGTAGTGAAAGACAAAGAGGGTTGTTATATAATGGAGAAGGGCACAGTTCAATAAGAAGAGATAACAATTTTAAATATATATGCACCCAACTTAGGTGCACCCAGATTCATAAAGCAAACCTTACAGGAGCTAAGCAAATGGATTAATAGCAACTCCATAATCACCGGAGATTTCAACACCCCACTGACGGCACAAGACAGATCCTCCAAACGGAAAATTAATAAAGATAATGGACTTAAACAAAACTCTAGAACAATTGGGTCTGACTGACATTTACAGAACATTCTGCCCAAAATCCACTAAATATACGTTCTTCTCATCAGCACACCGGACATTCTCTAAGATTGACCATATCCTAGGACACAAAGTAACCCTCAAGAAATTTAAAAAAATAGAAATTATATCATGTATCTTCTCAGATGACAGTGGAATAAAAGTACAAATCAACTGTAACAGAAACTCACATTTCTACACAAAAACGTGGAAATTAAACAACCTCCTACTAAATGATTACTTCATAAACGAAGAAATCAAGATGGAAATAAAAAAATTCTATGAAGAAAATGACAATGGAGAGACAAGCTATCAAATCCTCTGGGACACAGCTAAAGCAGTTCTGAGAGGAAAGTTTATCTCCATAAATGCCTATAACCAAAAGTCAAAAAGATCACAAATAGACAATCTAATGAAAAGACGCAAAGAGCTGGAAAAAGAAGAATAGACCAGCCCCAAACCCAGCAGAAGAAGTGAAATCAACAAGATCAAATCAGAACTAAACGAAATTGAAAACAGGGAAGCTATTCAGGAGATTAATAAAACAAAAAGTTGGTTCTTTGAAAAAATAAACAAAATTGACACGCCATTGGCTAAGCTAACGAAAAGCAGAAAAGAGAAATCTCTAATAAGCTCCATCAGGAACAAAAGAGGCGATATCACAACTGACCCCAAAGAGACACAAGATATAATTTATGAGTACTACAAAAATCTTTATTCACACAAATTGGAAAATGTGGAGGAAATGGACAAATTTCTAGAAACACACAGCCTCCCTAGGCTCAATCAGGAAGAAATAGATTCCCTGAACAGACCAATCTCAACACTTGAAATAGAAACAGCAATTAAAAATCTCCCTAAAAAGAAAAGTCCCGGTCCAGATGGCTTTACACCCGAATTTTACCACACTTACAAAGAAGAACTAGTACCTATCTTGCAGAAACTATTCCACAGCATCAAGAAGAACGGAAACCTCCCCGACACCTTTTATGAAGCGAATATTACTCTGATACCAAAACCAGGAAAGGATGCGACAAAAAAAGAAAACTACAGACCAATATCCCTAAATGAATATAGATGCAAAAATTTTCAACGAAATCTTAGCTAACCGAATCCAGACGCTTATCAAAAAATAATCCATCACGACCAAGTGGGCTTCATCCCAGGGATGCAGGGATGGTTCAACATACGTAAATCTATAAATGCAATTCACCACATAAACAGAAGTAAAAACAAAGACCACATGATTCTTTCAATAGATGCAGAAAAAGCTTTTGACAAAACTCAACACCCTTTCATGATACAAACACTTAATAAAATAGGCATAGAAGGGACATACCTAAAAATGATACAAGCCATATATGACAGACCCAAAGCCAAATCATACTGAATGGAGAAAAACTGAAAGCATTCCCACTTAGAACTGGAACCAGACAAGGCTGCCCACTATCTCCACTTCTATTCAACATAGTGCTGGAAGTCCTGGCTACAGCAATCAGACAGGAAAGTGGAATTAAAGGTATCCAAATAGGAGCAGAAGAGATCAAACTTTCACTGCTTGCTGATGATATGATATTTAGAAAACCCCAAAGATTCAACCAAGAAACTCCTGGAACTGATAAATGAATTTAGTAAAGTCTCAGGATACAAAATCAATACACAGAAATCAGAGGCATTCATATACACCAGCAACAATCTAATTAAGAACCAAATTAAAGACTCAATTCCCTTCACAATAGCAACAAAGAAATTAAAGTACCTAGGAGTATACTTATCCAAGGAGGTAAAAGACTTCTACAGGGAGAACTATGAAACACTGAGGAAGGAAATAGCAGAGGATGTAAACAGATGGAAATCCATTCTATGCTCATGGATCGGCAGACTCAACATCATTAAAATGTCTATACTACCCAAACTGATCTACAGATTCAATGCAATACCTATGAAAATCCCATCAGCATTCTTCA
>VSMD01081892.1:0-25363 GCA_008750895.1 Mirza zaza
GGGGGGGCTGCGGGCAGAGTTGCTTCAAGTCTTTGAAGCTCCAGAAAGGGTTCAAAGGAGCCTTGGACAAGGGATTCCTGCACTGGGCGTGAAGTGGAGAGGTGACCTTTGGGTCACTGCTAACTCCCGAGTCTGTGATTCGGAGACGAATGGAACTTCCTCTCTCCCCCGGTTACTGACATTCACTCCAAGACCTGGCGGAGTTCATCAGAATCACAGGCTGGTGCCTTCAAAGGGCTGGTGGAGAGAGAAGGGCCTGGGGCTTGGGAAACGCGCAGCTACCCGTGACCTCTGGCACGCCACCTCACCCCTCTCCCCGTGTGGTCCGGGAAAGCGGCGGGGCTCTGCAATCTGAGAGACCGGAGTCCACCTCCCTTCCGAGTGGCAGAAAGGGATGGTGGGGGATTGGGAGGCACCGCGGCATCGGGGTGTCAGAAAGCCCAGGGTCATTCTGAACCCAGATTCTTTTCATCTGTGCTCTGCAGCCAACTCTTTGTGTGGGGCAGACAAAAGAGCCTTAATAAATACTGGTTTAATGAATAAATGTGTCACCGAGGCTGAGCTCTCCCTCTGCCTCATTCTTTGTCCTCACCAGCCAGTCTGTTACGGGGGGAGGGGGGGCTCTGGTGCCCTGTCCTGAGGCTCCTGAACTCTGAAGTCCCCTGCCCCAGGAGCCTGGCTTTTCCCAAACCGCACACAAGCCCTGCGTGCCCTCATCGAGCCATGTTGTCTGCCCTCCCTGTTCCCCGTGCAGAAAGAAGATGCACATGGCCCCAGGGACTGGAGTTGGGATTGGAACCTAGAGCTCCTTTCTCCTCTCCCCTCTCCCCCCGTCTGAGCGTATGGCTGCAGCTACGCTTGTCACCATCCGAGATTGCTTTGGCCACAGGAGATGTGGATGATTTTTCCATTTGTCCTGATGTTTATTTCATGCCCATCAATATCAGCCCGCATTAGGACAGATGAGGTGGTTATTTACAGGCTGTGCATTTTCACACTTGGTAATTATAAACCCTTCCCCTGTTCGGTCAGAATCGTGGAGATCCATTTTGGCAATTAGCAGTTTAGTATTTGTTTAATGGGAATGCAAGAGAGTGTTACGGCACATCAGTGCTCCCCAGTCGTTCGCCCCTCTCCTCCAGAGCTGGCAGGTTTGGGCCTTTTTCATGGTAGGTGAGGCCTGCTGGGGAGAGGCTGCCTGGGGAGGGGTGCTGGGGGGAGGAAGGTGCGTTAGGCAGCCTGCCTGCCACTCCCCTCCCCCAGCACACGCACACTTGCACGCACGCACACACACAGGCGGGCACTCACAACCAGTGCTGAACACGGCCCCGGATTTCCAGAGCACAGCAGCCGCCACTGGAAGGAGCCTCACACGAGAGGCCGTTAGGCCAGATGCCATTTCCATGTGACAGCTGTCAAGGCTGCCGGATCCTTGAACAGCTCGTGCCCGGCCCCTCTCGGTGTCCCTCTCCCCTTCCTTCACCTCCTCCTCCTCTCTATGCTGCAGCTCAGATGTCCCCAGAGAGGGCCTCCTGCCCTGCCCTCCAGGGTGGTGCTCCAGCCCGGGGCTTTGCCTGCACAGCTAGAACAGAGCCCTCACCCCAGCCATGCTCCCAGGCAGATGCCAGCTTCTGGGGCTTAGTTTTGAGATAGGCCTCCTGGGACCACTCCCCCCAAAACATGCTGGTTCTGTTAATGGCGGCCCCTTGGTGTGACCCATTTGCACCGAGCACCAAAACACACGGCACGGGGTGGGGCTCCCGGCTTCACTGCGTGGAGTGTGCATGGGCCCCCCCGCACGGCTCAGCCAGGGGATCGCTGGGGCGGGGCAGTGAATTGGACCAGTGTCTGTGATGACGAGCATTACCCGTATGGTAGGCACTCGCTGGCCTCCCCATAAGCCTAACTAACGACTCTAGGAAGCCAGATGAACCCAGCATCCTTAGCACAAACTGCACAGTGCGGACTCGAGAGGGCCAAACCCTGGCCTGCATTTGGGGCTGGCAGTGCCAGCCCTGCCACCAGCTCACTCCTCGGCCGTGGAGGAGCCCGGTGATCTCTAGCTTTGAGAGTTCGCCGATCGAAAAGGAAGAGACCCCGCACGCTCCCGTTTCTTTACTTGTCTAATCATTCCCTTCTCTCCTGAGCCTACCAGGGCGATGTACACCCATCTCCTCCAGTTACCTAATCACCTCTCCTAACTTTTGGGGAGGATTTTAAGGTAGCATCTGTTGGTTTGTCCAGCAGGCAGTGGCACTACACTAAGCCCTTCGGGATTCCAAAAACAGAACCCAAGTAAGGGAGGCCAGTAGAAGACAAAGGAACACACCTGGTCTTAAATCCTGGCTATGCCATTTACTACCTGTGTGACCCTAGACAAGTCACTTACTCTTGGTGAACCACAATTTCCTCACCTATAAAACGGATATATGCAATGAGTGTGATAACATCAACCTCAGAGCTATTGCAGTAATTAAATGAGCTCTGTAGATTGCCTGTTAAGCACCCGTAAATGGTAGTTATCACAGCAATCCTTATTTCTGGGGGATAGACATTTTGTAACCTAGAGTCTGATACGTATATGCACAGTCAGAATCTCTGAGCAAGACACTTTGCCTTGAGGTAAATAAAATGTCTCAGTCTCCAGGATAGAGTTGTCTGGAAACCCCCACATCCTCCAATTCCTGCGGGCAGATGTCTGTCTGTTACATTCATAACTGCAATCTGATACGCACTGTGTTTTTGTTTTTGTTTGGTTGTTGTTGTTGTTAAAAGGGAAAATGGAATGATCCTATAAGAATAAAAAAACTAAAAGTAGGGAAAAATAGGGCAGATAAGGAAAAGTCCTGCTAAAGGGGATAGAATATTCTGGGCATAGTAAGGCTTGGGAGCCGTCTGCGAAACGTTCAGGAAATGCACTTAATGCCACTGAACCCAACCCCCCCCCAAAAAAAATGGTTAAAATGATACATTTTATGTTATGTATATTTCACTGCAATAAATTAGTTTAGGAGAAACTATCCAGATCTTTCTCTTGTTAGTCAATGAAGACATAGGCGTGAATTGAAACGAACAAGCTTTCAGGTGGGTGCAAGGTAGAATTTTTGACTTTCATGATGGAGGGAAAACACGCCCGACAGCAGCAGCTGGGACGAAAGCTCTGAGCAGCCTCCAGGCCTGCAGCCAGGGGAGGACGGGAGCCTGAGATGGGGCGGGAAGGCAGCGCTGGCAGCTGGGACTTGGACCCGTAAGACCAGCGTCTGGGTCCTGGGCCCAGTCCCCGCCAGCTCTGGGATGACTCGTGGGGAAACTGAGGCTCTAAGGATTTGTAATAATCCCTGTCTTGTAGGGTTGTTGTGAGGACGAAAGCAATGATATTAATAAGATCTGTGAAAATATTGGTGGTGGTGGTGGGGGAACAATGGTTTTGTTAGGTTTTCTTAAAGTTCTATGTTCAGTTTTGGTCTTTCTGAGCTACTTCCGGGACAGAACATTGGCTTTTTTTGCACAAGGTTAAGGAGAGCCCCGGCAAAGCAGTGTGTGCCGAGAAGCCTGCCTGATCCTGACTTCTGGCTGGCGAAGGACATCCAGTCTTTAGGCAGCCAAAGGGCCGTTAATTCCGATTTATTTAGGGCCCATCTACGCACATACGTGCTGTGATTGAGGCTAAGGTCAGCTGTGGGTAGCCATTTAGAACCGTGGTTCTCAGCCTTGGCTACACCCCAGATCACTGGGGAGCTTTAAAGACATCCTCTGCCGGGCTCCCCGCTCCAGAGGTTGAGGTGTGGACTCGGCAGCAGGCATTGTCAAAGCGGCAGGTGTTTCTAGTGGGCAGTCAAGGTCGCAAACCACCCATCTAGATTTCAGTATGAACTAATGGGATTTTCCAGCCTGCTCCCTCTTCTCCTCCGTTCTTCCTTTTGGGCAATGACTAAAGATAGACCGGTCCTAGCTTTTGCAAGTGGAAAGCATGCTGAGAAGTCCTGTTTCAATAAACTAGATGCCATCACTGAGCTTTATGGCAGGAGCCTGGTTTGGTTGCGTCCAGGCTGGTGGGCGCAGGGTGGAGACGGTGCCTTCCCACGCTCTGGCAAAATCCCGGGACCAGGCACCTGCATCCCGCCACGTCATCCAAGTCTTGCTCTTGTGGCTTTAGTGCCTCCAGTTTATAGAACGTCATAATAAGGCCTGTTAAGCCCCACACACTATAGTATCATGGTGTTGCCTTTGAAGGTGTTTATTTAAACTAACTCTTGAAGCCTTTGAGTGGGAGCAGGAAGAGAAAATCAAGGGCATTTGTTCTGGGGGAGTTTGAAGAGCTGGGCTGCTTCTTTTCCCGCCCTCCTTGCATTTGACCAGATAATTTAAGGATCATTTGAAGGGCCATTTCCTGCTTTGTGTTTGATATGTGCGGCGTGTGGGCGTGTATGTTTGTATCCCAGGGGAGGAGGGAATTTCTCAGCGCCCGTGTTGGCCACAGCAAAGCTCTGGAACAGCCTTGCCGCACAGAGAGCTTGCGGAGGACCAAGGTGAGTGCGGTACGCCCGGGGGTGGCTTCTGCAGCCTCCGCAGGCCGTTTGAGCATTCGAGGCAGAATCTTTATGAATGAGTCGTAGGGACTGCGTCATACAATCGTCTCCTTTCGCAGGTGAGAGACTGAGGGTAGAAGAGGGAAGATACTTGTCCTCAGTGAGATCCTTGTGGGGCTGGAATTGGAACCCAGCCCCTCCCTTTGCAGCAGTCCCTGCCACGCCCAGCTGCCTGCCAGCACCTGCCCAGTTATGACCAGCAACTCTTTGTCCCTTTTGCTGTCTCCTGGGAGCAAGTTTTCTGCATCCTCAAATCTGTTCAGCCTCACTCGCCGGCTGTGGTCTGGGGGACATACTCCAGGGTCCCACCCTTTGGCCAACCAACTGGACAAATAGAATTTTTTACCCATTTCTCCAAGCCTCTTTGCAATTGTGATGTAAAGGTTTCCTATTCAGCCAGCACATGAGCTGGGCTGGCGCAGGTCTCACCTCTGGATACGGTCAGCACCATCTGGCTACTTCTGAAATCACTCGGCAAGAATGTCTGGCTCACAATAAATCTTTTGACTCATCAGAAAGAGGGTTCACTCATTCATTAAATGAATTAGGATTAGAGAGACATCACCCACTGACTTGAGTGGTAATTATTGCTGATTTTCATGGTGCTCATTTAGTGAGGAACATGTCGCCAGTTTCTCCTGGCGCTTCCAAGAGCTCTGTCTCCAATCTTGCTGCCGGGGTGAGATCTAGACGAGGTCCTGCCACACCCTGATACCTGGGTTCTGTTTGGAATGTGTCCCGTGTGAACATGGAACCTGATAGTTTAATACTCTGCCCACCTTCAGCACTTGCCCTTCTTCCACCCCTTTTCTTGCCTTTGTTTACTCTCTAGGATTATTGGAGACTGTCGTGTATCTTCTCATGATTGTAAACATTTTTTTTTTTTTAGAAGAGGGACCATGAGTAGAATAGTTACCTGTTGCTACCGGAATGCTGTATAACACGCCACAGGACTTCAGTGGCAGATAGCAACTGTTTGGAGCACACTGGGAGTGGTTTTGCTGATCTTGGCTGGCCTCACTCGCATGTTTTGGGGGTGACTAACTGTCCACCAATCCAGGCTGGCCCCAGCTGGGGGGTTTGGCCCTGTTGTACATGCTGCTTTGTCCTGCATCAGGCCAGCCTGGACATGCCCTTCTCATGGTGGCAACTGAGGTACAGGAGGAACAAGCAGAAACATACACATCCTCTTAAGGCTAACCCCAAAATGAGCAAACCATTCCCTCCACTTCATTTTATTGGCTGTAACAAGTCAAGTTCAGATTCAAGGGTTGGACAGATACAACTACAGCTCTTTGGGGAGAAGAACTGCAAACTCACAGGTTCAAGGGTGTGGGGCCTTTAATGCAGTCAGTCTACCGTAGACCTATGTGAGTTGTCTCTTATTTGTACTTAGGCTGATGTTTGCAAATAGTGAATGCCTAATAAATAGATGTCACATAAAAGTAGTAAAATCACCATTAGCTAGGTTTTCTAATGAAGGTTGGGTTGGTTGCATGATGTGGACATGAGTAGGAATTTATTCGTTGGAAGGGAAGTTTATATCATTCTAGTAGAATCTGAGTTTTTCTTGCACGGGGTACAGAGCAGCTTGGTTACCACTAAGAAATCCATCTTCTTGTCATCTTTTCTGTCATGGTTCTACCACCATCATTTTCAGGATCTTCGAACATAAACGTCTGAGAGGAGGAGAACAAAGAGAGGGAGAACTATTGCCACACACTGAAGTGGATCACTTTGCTCCTAGAAGAGAAATCGTGTTCCGTGTATTGAGCACTGAATGCATGGGAAAGAGGGAAAGGCAATCTCTTCCTTAACCTTTGCTCTTTTCTCATCCCTTAGAGAAGCCTATGGAAGGAGGGGTGCAGGGGCCGAGCCACTGCATCTGCATCTGCTGGGAGTTCATTAGAAATGCAAATACTCCCAAATCAGACACTCCAGGAGTAAGGCCCAGGAGATCTGGGGTTTAACAAACCCTCCAGAGGGTTCCAATATGGATGGTGTTTGAGAATCCCTGCCCCAGCCCCACTGGCCACAGCTCCCCTTGGCTGACTCTCGCACGCGTCTGGGGACATTACAGTGCAGCCTGAGCCTTGGCGTAGTCACAGGTGCACGTTTGGGACCTTTTGGTGTCAGGACAAAGATGGGGGCATCCCATTCCCAACCATCTCCCCTTACTTTACTTTGCATTTTCATTCACAAAGATACACCACAAAGGATGCCAGGGCTGTGTTTTCAATCTGCCTCAAGCTATTACAAGGTACATCTCGAGGTTGGAATAGGCTCCTTTTCCCAAAACAGACCAGGCTTGTGGCAGGACACGGGACAGACACCTCCTGTCCTACTCTCTCAGCCTTCCATAGGGGATCCCCAAGACCTCCAGGCCCGTGCCCACCTGTGATACAAAGAAACCAGTAAGGCAGGTGAGCGCGTTGTCAACCCAAAACAAACCCCATTGCGAGTGTAAGGATGAGGGTGGTGACCCTGGAGGAGGTATTAGACAAGGGTTAATGCTGTTTTCTACCCGAGGTCAGAAAAACTCCTATTTTCAGCTCCCCTAAACCTTTGTGTCCCCCTGACACCCAGAACGAAGGCTTGGCCTGTATGTTAACATCGTGACTCTGCACGGCCACCTGCTATGCCTGGGTTTCGTGTGTGCGCGCGCATGCAAGACAGAGAGAACGAGAGAGTTATCGGTTTGCTGGCTCCGGGGTTGAATCCAGTTACCTTACCCGTGCCCCTCATTTCTCCTTGACGGAGGCTCACACAAGCCGCTTCTGTTTGATTCACATAGAACCGTGAGAAACGGTCTCCTATGTGAGGCCGTGTTTTTCATTCTATTCAGTCTTTGTATATTCAAATTCTTCTAGTTTCAGCTCTTGCTGTTCTGCCAGATTTCCATGGCATTGATGGCTTCTCTGAATTAATAAGTGTTTTGCAATTGCTGAAAAGTTTTCTCCCCCCAAGCCCTGGGACTTATCCATATTGATTTTTTTTTTCCCTTTCTCTTTCCTCTCTAGCTACTTCTTAGATGTTGTATTTTGTAAAGCGTTAATAGAATTTTTCTTTCGCCCTGACACTTTATCTATTCAGGAGGTCTTTGCGGGCCCTATTGTGCAGGCAGACTACAGAGGAAAGAGCTCCATTCTCTGCGACAATGCTCGCCCTAAAAACATACACAGATCCTCCCCCATGCTCGCCGGGGCGGAGTGGATGTTGGGAGAGCAGTGTTACAAAATGCTCGAACTTAGGAAGGAAAAGGGGAGCCAATTACACGCTGTTGAAAGGGGGTTTTGAAAATACATTTTTAAAAAAAAATCCAAAACATTTATTTCCTAAGGGAATCGGGTCTCAGTACCAAAGCATGGCCAGCACAGAAGGGTGGCTGTTTTCCTTACTGTTAGACATTTTCCGTTCAAAATAAAGATTTGGCAAACATCTTAGAAAATCTGGAGACGGGTGGGAAACAGATGTCACGTTTACCTGCACGCTACCTGGCAGGCCTCACCGCCTACCCTCCCGCACCCCAGGCGTTCGGATTCTCGTGGAGTCCCAGGGTCTGAGTCTGGGAGTCCATATGCTCGGATGAGACTGCTCTGTGTGCAAACACACCAGTTGATCTCGCGGTGGCTTTGCGTGAGTGGTGCCGGGGAGGCAGATCGGCTGTTGTGTGCGTGGCCTCAGCAGGTGCTTGGGGGACTCCAAGCCTGCCCAACAGGGGTTTGCCCTTCCTGGAAGGGGTGTTAGGGGGTGGCGGCATCTGGTGAAGAAGCCCCAGTCCAAGTGATCTCCAAACCAGCGTTGCCCACTCCCGTCAGCCTGGTGCCCGGGAGAGAGGGAGCAGCCCCCTGCTGGAAGAGTCCCCGTGCAAGGCCATTTTCCTCCCAGTGACCGACTCCAGAAATGGGCACCAGAATGGGAAGGCTCCGGGAGCCTGTTGGTTCAGGCCTGGTTGCTTAGCAACAACAAAAGGGGACCCTGACTCAAGAAAGGGTTTTTCAGCCAGGCCAGTCCCTTTGAGGCTTATGACTGTCTTGCCTACCCTTGTCTTCCATTCTTACCATCACTTAGCTCTTCCCCCTGTTGCATTTGCTGGCACCTAGAAAAATATATGTGATTTGTCTGGAGGCATCATTTTAAACCTTGGTTTATGGCTGCCCCAGTGTCCACCCCTCCTTTGGAGACTGTAGTCTGGGAAGGGTGGGGCAGGAATAGCCGACGGTTCCTTTCCTCGGCTGGATTGGCTGGACTAGCTCAGGCCCGAGTGCGTTAGCAAGCCTCTGAGCGCAAATGGAATACTCGGCCCTCCCCAGCCACATACACACGCTGCCGTTGCTCCCAGGACGGGGCCTTCTGCCCACAGTTCCGTCCACCGACGGCAACACGGGTTGGGTTGTATTCTTACCACCAACTTTGGGCACAAAGTGAGTAGGCTGCTCAGTGTCAGACAGGTGCTCTCCCCAGGTGAGCAGCAGATGGGCGGAGACAAACACCTGTGCTGAAGATGTGTGATTTGTGGAATGAAGGATTGGATCATAAACACTCGTAAAAGGAATGGATTCCACAGCCAAATCTGGTCCATTAAGTGTGAGTTTTTTTGAGCTCTACGTGGGAGTTGAGTGTGGATCTTGAAATCTTCTTATTGCTAGAAATACCCGAAAGGGTTGCAGGAAGCGTGGGAGGGGTCTGGAAGGGATTAGGAAGAAAGACAAAGGGTGCCTTTGGTATTTTCTTCTCTTTGATGTTTTTGGAAAGGCCCTAGCACCAATGTATTCATTTATTAGGACTGCCATATATCAAAGTCCTGCAGATGGAATGGATGGCTGAAACAACAGGAATTTATTTTCTCACAATTCCGGAGGCTAGAAGTTCGAGATGAAGATGTGACAATATTGGGGTTTTTTGGTGGCCTCTCCTTGGCACGTCGATGGCCGTCTTTGCCCTGTGTTGGCACATGGTCGCCCTCTGAGCAGTTGTGCCCTGATCTCCGCTTCTTTCAAAGACCCCAGTGGGTTGGGGCCCACCCTGATGACCTCATTTTAACCTAATTACCTCCTGGAGCATTCTCTCCCCAAATATAGACACATTCTAAGGTATGAGGGGCTAGGGCTTCAACCTATGAATTTTGGGGGACACAGTTTAGCCCAGAGCAGTCAAGATGTTAAAGTTCCATTGTTTATAATCAGAAACATTTAAGTTTCTGACAGAAGGAGAATAATTAAGTCAGCCATGGCTTCTCACCCTGTAAAACATCCCACGTCCGTCAAGATAGCATTCGTGATGTTGTCATCTGGGAGTCGTTTGCAATAGTATAATGTTACGTGTAAAAAAACAAGGAAAAATGTTATATACTATATGACTTAAACTATATCAAAATAGGCATCTTTTGTTTTTAAGCAAACACTGAAGGGAAATATACCAGATGTTAACCGTAGTTGTGCTGGGTGATCTTTTTTCTTTCTACTCTTTTGTATTTTAAAATATTCTTTAATGGACAACTATTACTTCTATAAGGGAAACCTCCCTCCTCACACACAGCGTATAATGTTTTGTGTACTTTGCCAGACTTCCTAAAGCAGCCTTTCTTCTGTCTTTGTGTTGCAGGTGGAGGATGCGATGCTGATGTTTGATAAAACTACCAACAGGCACAGAGGTAAGACTGCCCCAGTGTGAGAAGGTTGCCATCACCCCTCCTGGTGTCCGTCTCTTGTTACCCCAGCCCTACTGACAAATGTACAGTGAAGAGTACAGGATCAAGCAAGCAGAGGTCAAACGAGGGCCACAGTCACACAAAGAGCCCCAATACTGGACAGCTAAAAAATCCTTTCCTTTTGGCGTGAGAACCCTTGTTTAATTATGCAACCACACCCAACACACAGATTCAGATGTGCCTTTCTAATCCTGGTTTTCTTAGTTCCTTGCTAACCTCTGTACTCAGTGATCCAAGTGGAAATTTTTCATGGCAGTTGTGTTCTCAATTTGCATTGAAGGATGTGGTTTAGGAGCTGATTGTCAGTCTAAAGACCACCCCCCAACAACAACAAAAAAGCCTTGCTTGTATGTTTGTTGGATGTGTCCAGCGATTACAGCCTTGGAAATGCCCCGTGGCACCTCCGGAATGTTTAGAGGACATCTGCATGTATTTGCACTTTGTTCCGTGTGCCTCCTGTCCCATCCACGTTACAGAAAGTGGGTCTCAGCCTGGGGTCCATGAACCTCTGTAATGACATGCAACATGTCTCATGTTTGCACTTTTCTTGGGTGAGGTTTCCAGGCTTTGAACAGATTCTCAGAGGGGTCTCTGGCCCTCCCCTCCCAAGAAAGAACACATTAAAATTACTGCTTTAAACAGAAAAATTGGAGGAATCTGGAAAATCCTCCCCAGGGGTAGTAGAGTCAAAGGAAGTTATGACTTAGTGGTCTGTCCTCCGGAAGCGAGGGTTTCTGGGGTTCCTATTAACAGGGTGTTAATGAGCAGAGCTTCCAAAAGGGGTGGCAGGAAATGGCGTGCCGGTGTTCTCCAGGGAGGGAGCGGAGAGTGAGCAGTGTTTCCTTGCCACTCGGATTGCATTTAGATGTTTCCTGTGTTGTTTACATTCCTGCTGTCACCTGTGATTAGAAGCAGTTACCCAGTGCTGACTGTATGTCTTTCTGTTTGGAGAAGGCAGTGAGAGGGAGGAAGGAGTGGAGTGGGAACCGTCGCCTGCGGGAGTGGGAGAGGAGGGGACGTCCCCAGCGTGCCTGGCCGTTGGCTGCTCATGCATCCCTGTGCCATAGACAGCATCCTCGAAATGGGAAGGTCGAGCCTTGGATGGACAGCGTGGCATCCAGTGGTGTTTATGGGGGGCCGGGGAGAGGGAGGGGAGAAGGGAAAGGCAGGGAGAGAAAAAGAAGGGCATGCAGGTGCTGAATGCTGTGTTGGTCGGGAGTGAGGGGAAGGAATTGCCCAGTGAGTGACGGGCGGTTCATGGTCACCCTCCAGCACCACCCACATCACGTTGCTCTAGCTTTATGGTTTCCAAAGCACGACTTCCTCGTGCTCCTCCTAATGTGACCTTCGCAGCAGCCCTGGGGGCTTGTTGTGACCCTGGGAGAATCACCGAACTTCTTTATGCCTCAGTTCATTCGTCTGTCATATGGGGGTGATAATAGTCCTTCCTGTTAAGACTGTTGGGAGAGTGTCATGCCTAACCCTTGCCAACTGTGGGTAAACGTTAGCTCTTACTGTCATCGTTATCATCACCTCCATGTTGTTGATGAAGTAACCGGGACTCTTAAGGACAACTGATACACCCAAGTTCTGAGTGGGGGCCCCGACCTGGGACTGCTGGTTTCAGATGCTCTCTGTTGTGTCTGGCTATGGGGACGGGCATTGCCATCTGTTTATTTCCAGGGTGGGTGACGCCTATCTGAATGCGGCACCGTGTTCAGTGTTAGAATTCATAATCCTGGAAGATTCCTGAGCAGCCCCCAGGCAATATTGTTGTCCTGTTTTGAAAAATCACTGCGTGAAGGTACTGTTTGATCTGCTCTGTGTCGGGCCCCCGTACTGGGGGCTTCCGCGGGCATCATCTCATTAACCCCACAGCCTGGCAGGGAAAGAGGTTTATCAGGGAAAGAGGACCTTGAGAGGCCAGTGACTTGTTGAGGTCACTCAGCTATTAACTGGCAGAGGTGGGATTCTAACTCAGGACTTCAGACTTCCGGGCAAAGCCCCAGAGGATGTGTCAGGAAAAGTTCTGGCTTATTTCTAACCGATCCCTGCTGCTGTGGGTGAAGCCTCTTCCCTTTTCCCAAAGGGGAGGAAGACAGGAAGGTACTGGGTGCAGATGTGGGGTGGTGTCTGTCTGTGACTGGGCGAGGGGGGTGTTGTTACCTGTTGCAAGGTGGAGGAAGGTCCCTTCTAGGACCCAGTGCTGAGAGCACTCTGACCTGCCGGAGTTTCCAATACTGTCCTGTTAGTGGATTTAGGACCAGCTATATAATGTATATAAAGATGATTAAGAATTTCAAGATGACCACAGAGCATTAAGCCGAGAGGAAAGCCCTTTTCACCATGTTTGTGGGACTGCACCCGCCAAAGAAGCTGCCTGATGCTGGTGGGCCAAGGAAAGAGGGGGTTGAGGGGGAGGGTATGCCAGGAAGTTTTAACAGGACCTGCCGTCCGCCTGCCCTTTCCTGCCGTCGGGGAACCTCCTGCTCCTGGTCCTCTTTCCGCGTAGGTGGGAGCTTTGGTCCGAACGCATTTTCCAGCCTCCCAGAACAGCTGACAAAGTGTTTCTCTTTGCACTGGGTGCTGAAGCCGGGGCGATACTTCAGTGAATGCAGAGCATTTAGGGGAGTGAAAATTTTAAAAAGAAGAAGAAGATATCATAACAGAAGTACAAATCACATCTGTGGAGCAAGCGGCCCCAGGCCGTGGCCTGATGGAGTATGCATTTGGAATCAGGTGATAAGCACAAGGAAATAAAATTCTCCTGCAGCCACCTGCCCCAACCTGCTGTCACCTCCTCAGCTTCCTACTGTCCATAACCTTATCAAGAGGAAAGTGCTGCAGTAGCAGAAGTTGAGGACACCTCCCTGGCTGGCGAAGCCTCCAGCTCTCTTCTTAAAGAGGTCCAGACCCACACCATTAGCCTTGACGGTGGTCACAGCACGAGCTCAGTTGGCACTTCTCATCACACTTTTCAACCCCAGGGATAGCTACCTGTGTGCTCTTGGAGCTGTGGCCACTGGGACCTGGGCTGGCCTTATGCAAGTCAGGCAGGCCAAGCTTCCAGGCCACTCAGGTGGCACTTGCCAAAGAGCCAGAGGTCAGGGCAGAATTTCCACTCCTTGCCCCCAGTGGCCACTGCCTGTCCATGTTCCCTGGTGGTCCCCATTGGGGCAGGGATGACCCTCAGCTCTATCTGCATGGCAGGTTGCCCCTCCTGTCCACAGAAGCACCAGCCTGGGCCTCACTAGTGCTGTGGGGAAGACCCCGGGATATAGGAGGTGATGAGTGTCCTCCATCTGCCATCCTGCCAGCAGGAGGCGGGCCTGAGGTCACTGTGGAAGTGTGGTGGCTTCTCCCCTTCCCCGTTGGTGGAGTACCTTCTTCTAGCTTCTGCTGCTCCCATGCGGTTTTCCTGGAGCTCATTTTCTCACATCTCTGAACATTTTGGATTCCTCCTCTAAAACATACAAGAACTGGGACTGATGAGCCCCACACCTGAAGTGTGTTCCTGGCTTTCAGCTTTTTAACTACAAGAATGTGCAAGATGAATTCCTAACTGGGCCCGGAGGAGTAGGTCGGGTTCCTTGGGAAGCAGCTCTGAGATGGGATTGTCATGTAGGAGGTTTATGAAGAAGTGCTCCTGATCAGGAATGGGCAGAGGAAGAAACTGACCTTTGATGCCCTTCTGAAATGGGGTGGTCCATCAGCATCCCCAGCTGGGGTGACAGCACTATCTTCCATGCCTCCGAGCTGCCCAGTCCCTGGACGCAGCACCCCTCCCCACTCACCCGTGAGGCTGCTGGCGTGACCTGGGCCTCCACTGAGGAAGTCCTGGAGAGGACCTACAGCTGGGACCATCTTCCAGCAGCGCTCCCAGCGGCTGGAGAAGATGTCCTTCCTTCGTGAAGTGGCATCTGGGATCCTACCACGGTGGTTCTTACATACCAAGTACTCAGCACAGTGCTTGCACACACCGTTGAATTTTAAAGACAAATGGTCATAGATGGATGGAGCTACCCAGAGTCACGTGCTGTTTCCAGCAGAGCGTGGATGTCGCCGCACCCTGTCTGACCTGGAGCCCAGGCGCTTAGCTGCTCTGCACGCATGGTGCTAGGCAGCCTTTGAAAGCAGGGGAGTCGGTGCTCTTAAGGGCTTGAGCACTTCCTCGCTTTTGTGTCCTTCTCCACACCAACCCATCTTGCCTGACTGCCTCAATCCTCCACTTCCAGATGGAGAAACTGGGGCCCGGAAAGTTTTGGAATGTCGCGTAGTAGGTTCCTGCAGCCAGACAAGGGACTGAGCTGCTGGTAGAAGCTGGAGGCCTTCCTTGGCCCTGCTGGTCACTTCAGTTCCTTCCTTCCATGTGACGATTTGTGCCCGGGGTCAGGGGTCAATTGAGGGAGAGAATGGTGGCTTTCCAGTTTTCCCAGAGTCATTTCATTTGCTCTCTAAAAGTTGTGGAGGTGGTCTGAAAAATACTGTGCTCTTTGTCTAAAGATTTAATCACTGGGGGAATTTTGTTGCTTTATCCTTGCAAAACTCAGATAAGATCTTGAACTCAGCATTAAGTATTGATCCTGAGGTGGGGCTCAGGGGGAGGGACAGGGAGGGATGAGGCGGCTGTCCTTCTAATTTGCTCTTTTGTTGGCAGGAGGCTGGGGAATGGGGAGCCAGGCAGAGGCAGGGAGGGTAGCAGGGCCGGCTCTCCCTCCACTCTGCCCACACCCTGGGCCCCAGTGGAGAAAGTAGAATGCTGAAGTACGTCTCACACTCACCTCCTTTTGGGGGAAGGGAGCTCTGAGCCCCCCAACGTGAGAGTCACTCTAGGGGAACCTCAGCTGTCCTTCCCGCTGACCTCAGGGACTGTGCACTGCTGGGTCCCTCCAGGACGGTTGGGAGCCCAGTGCAGAGCAGGCGGGGAGTCTCTGAAGCGACCCCCATGGCCTGGTGAGGGTCGGCTGAAGAGGGAAGGGTTTCTGGCAGGGGACATCCCTGTGGCTTCCATCACCCAGCGCGCCTGTTGGCTCCGGAACATTGCCAGAGGCAAAGGAACGGGATATACTGAGAGAAAAATAAAGATTTGTGTGATGAATGACTCTTCTTCCCGCAGTTAGCAGTTGCTTATTAAGTGCAACGCCATTAGCTTTGGAGAGGAGCAACAGCCACTCGCCCCCAAAGTGGCCATTCCAATCCTGGACCAAGCTCAGCCCCGGGATGGCTTTATGTCTGCAGCAGGCCCCGCAACAAACGGGGTCCTTTCCCGGGGTGGCAGGGCTCTCTGCAGACCCACCTCCGGGAGCTGGATCCCGACTTGGCCTCTCCCTCAGAGTCTCCGTCCCGAAAAGCAGTTGGCTGACGTTTAAGGTCTGCGTAATTTGCGTAATCAGTTTATTTATTAAAATGGTGCCAGTAAGATGTAACTTAAGCTGTGATAAAAGATAATGCTTTTCTGAGGAGAAAGAACAGCCCTTAATGCCTTGAATACCTGCCAGACGCTCACTTTTGAAATTGAGCTCTGAGGTCCAGATCGACTCTTTTATGTACACTGTATAAAGATGATTAAGAATCACACCGTAGTTATTTGTTTATTGGTGTCCATTTCCCAAGAAAAGGGGGCATGTAAAGAGAGTTTCACAAAGGCGTACATTCAATAAAAAATGTTTTAAAAGCATCGCTTCACTTGTAGGTGTGTGATGTCAAAGATAACATATGTTCATTTTTTCCTAATAAGAGTCTAATGCCTGACTTTATTTACCTAGGGAAGAGGTTGGGACTGTCCAGGCTGTGGGTGTGACTCTGTAGAATGGAGGAAGAGGTGTGCTTGGCAGAGGATTGGTCCCTCCGGGGAAAGGGCAGAGCCTGAGAGAAGGGTTGTTGGATGGAGTAGAAAGCGTGATAAGGATACTCAGAGTCACAGCTGGTAACGACACCATATGCTGGTGTGACAAGAGGATGCCCTGCAAAATACCGGCGCCCACATGTTTCCCCACATCTTATACCTACCCTCATCCTTCATGCTACTTTCTGATCTGTTGAGAACCCATCCAACCCTCTCCCAAGTCGGAGATGTGTTAAGGGGCTTATTGGAAACCAAGAATAAACCAGTAGCTGATGGTCGTAGGTATTGATCCTAGTTCTGCACCTGAATTAGAAGCCAGTTGACAAGAAAGCCAGCTGGTCTGCCCTGTACCACCAGCAGCAACCAAGGGTGTTGGCCGCCCAGAGCTTTCAGTCCCTTCTGTAGTGTGATACAGCATGCCACCTGGGCTCACTCAGGCAAGTACAAGGTCTAGATGGGGTTAGGGGAAAGTCCCATTCTCTTCCCAGAATGCAGTGTCCTCTACCTGGGACAACTGTTCAAGAAAGACATTGACAAACAAGGGTTCTAGAGAAGGGAAGGGTCAGAACGGGCCAGAAACTCAATATGATTGGGTCTCTCCCAGTCCAGCAAGAGGCCTTGGGGGCAGGGGGAGCTGTGACGTGGCTATCAGTTGCTGTCTTTGGGTACTTGCAGAGAGAGTGTTGGCAAAGAGTTAAGTGCAGGCTTGCGGTTGAGCACACTTGAGTTAGAACGAGGAAGCATTGCCCAGTCCAACAGTGGCAGTAAATGGACAGCCATTTGCCCCCCTACAGATTCTCAGACCCAGGCTTCTGTGCTGGGCTCCTTCTAAAGCCGGTGCTGGGTGAGGGGTGGGCATGCTGTGTGCCCACCACGCGGGGCCCACCGGCCCCTCCACGGCCTCGCGGGGCTTTACCCCCAGGCCCTGCGACCTTGCGCAGTGGAGGGTGAGGGGAAGGGGCAGAGTAAAGAGCTTCGGTGGCCCCCACCCTTTGCCGGCATTCAGAGACCAGCCCCGGAGCTGTCTGCACATTTTATTTTCTCGTTAAATAAACACCATTAGCCTTCCCGAGAAATTGGTGTAAACATGACCTCGCAAATAACCAATTAAAAGGGCAGGGTTGAAGGGGAATGTAAATTTGAAAACATGTAGAGGAGGCCATTAAAGATTCCTGTAGAATCTGGCAACATCGATCCCAGACCTTAATTTTATTTCTGACAGGAAAGCAAGGAGTGTGCTTTAATTTTTTTTCTCTGAGCTAACTCAATTCCGGAAGCGCCCATTCCGGCGCTGTCTCTTGAGATATTAATCAACACGGTAGCTCGGTTTCTGTTCACCTGCTTTCCTTTGTAGACGCGGAGCGGTACAGAGCCCTCGACTCCCTAGCAACGGGGCTGGGGACAGGGGGGACAGGGAGCCCAGGGCACGGGGGAGTCTGGGAAGCCGGGGTGGAGGGCGGTGTTGGCACCCTGGGTGAACTGCGTTTTTTTAGCGAAGTATAAATCTTCAACTTCTTTGCTTTGGAATAAAAGCCCTGGCACCAAAAGGGTGGTGACCTAACAGGCCTTCCTGCCCCTCCCCGCCGGGGCCCACGGAAGCAGAGGGGGCGGGGGCTCGGGGTCACGGCTTCATTGACCCAGAAACGGTTTTTTGTAGAGAGGGACAATGCGTCTTTTGTTGGGTCCTGTTCCCACAGAGGCCCGGGCTCTGACTCTCACAACGTGGTTTCAGATCTCAGGGAGGGCAGAGCGCGGAGGCCCCGAGAGAAAGGAGCCTTTGGCCGGGTGGCTCGATTAAAAGCACCCCCTTCCCTGGCATCGCGGTGCTGCGGGGGGCCGCAGAGGGCTGGGCGGGGGTCACCGCGAGCCGTGGGTGGCTGCCGCCCTGTTGGGACTGGAGGACCCTAGGGGAGCCCCGTTACTCCGCTGCTCTGAACCGGAGCCCCTGTTTTGAGTTTGCAGTCCGAGGGCGCATGCGCTAGCCGGCCTGCGTCTCGCAGATCAGCACGTGCGCTGGGCCGAGCCTGAGTGCGAGAGCCGGCAGCACTTGGCTTCAGATCCCCGCTTTGCCACGGGCGTGATCTCAGGCAAGCTACTGACTGGCTTTGAGCCCATTTTGCCCACTTGTGGAGGTGACTTAGGCACCTTCTCTGTAAGAGTGAAAGGATTCAGCTCGTTAGTGCCCACAGCACACGGTGCAGTGCATGCACAACAGCCCAGGCGCTTCCCCTTCCCCCTAAAATAAAACCACCGGCTTAACTTCTTTAAGCAAACAAACTAAAATCTGTCTTTGACTTTTGGGGATGCTAGTCTTTAAAAATAAAAATTTTTGTGGGTGCTTTTCCCTCTCATTTGTACACAGCACATATGCTCACAAGTGCATAGAATATTTCTGAAAGGTACCCGCAAGACTGGTGGCAAACAGAATGGCGTAGTGGTTAAGAGCACACACTGTGCAGCCAGACAGTTGGTGTTCGAATCCAAGCTCTGTGACTTAATAGCTGTGTGACCTTGGCAAAGTTATTTAACCTCTCTGTAACTCAGACTCCTGATCAATGAAATAGGAAGACGACACTGGGTTAGCCTGAAGGCTTACAGCATTTAATACGTATAAAAGGGCTTGTCATAGTCTCTCTGGCCACAGCAAACACTCAGATATGTTTTACACACTCATATGCAAAAGTACATGCATTAAAAAATGTGCATACCTATAAAAGTGTTTGCTCTTGGGGAAAAGGATAAAGTGACCAGAGGTATAAAGATGGCAGGAAGCTTTTTATTGCATACTGATTTACCTTTTGAATTTTTGTATCATATGCATTTATTACCTATTCACACATTTACTTTTTTTAGGGTAAGCTTTTAAAATTCACTCCAATTTGAATTGTTGATGTAGCACTCTAACAACATGAAAGGATCCCTTCCCAGCACCCTGCCACAATAACTGTTGTCACTTCCACCTTGCTTCTGACTTATGCATAAACATTTTTAAAGTTGGTTGTTCCTACGGAGTTAGTGCCTCACTCTCGTACTGTGTTGAGCGAGGTGTGGGCCCTGCCTCTTCTGAGTGCTCTGTCCCCCCAGGGAGAGGGACCGAAGAGCCCCAGACCAGCAAGACACGATTATATGCAGCTGAAAATCCTTTACCTCTGAGTCTCCTCTGTCTTTTTTTTTCCATAAACAGATGTTCAGATAGATAGATGAGGATTTTCTTGGTGGTTTCTGCTCTTCCCAGACAACGTGCTATTATTAGAATAGCTAGACCAGCCCCAGTCTGGGAAAAAAAAAAAGCCTGCTTTGCTCCATGTCACCCGAGACCAGAGAGGAGGGAGTCAGAGAGACCAGAGAGGAGGGAGTCAGAACAGGGAGGTCCTCGATCCGAGGAGTTCAAAGTGCTTTTTAACTTAAGGGTAAAAAGTTAAAAGCATTTTCTCACCCTAAGTTATGATTAGCAAACATGTGGAGACCTTACACAGTGCGGCAGATGCAGAATCCTGCTCTGCATCCCGGTTATTGGTGGCTTAAGAATCAAGGCAACGCCCAGTTAATGAAGCTTGTGACATGTCTGGACCCAGTGGCAAAGGAGCGAGAGCTGGGGTCCAGAGTCCCACTGCGGGTTCATTCCAGAGCTCTCACTGATGAGCAGCCTGAACTTGGACAAGTGGTTACACTTCTGTGAGCCTCAATATTCTCATCTGTTAAGTGGGTTTAATGTTACTATTAATAACTCATGGACTCATGAGGTTTAAGTGAGATAGTTTAATCTATGTGATGCATCTGATGCTTAAGACAATCTGTAAGTGTTGACTTTATTATTATCATATTAATTATTGTTATTTTGCTACTAAAAAGAATACTATTGCCATCATTCCTTGGGGAATACAGGCCAGGACTTGTTGATTGGGGAGAATGTTAGCATCCTAAAGGGCTGTTGACAGACGGTGTCAAGTTTTCCATGATGGAGGGTGTTCTGGGTTGAATTTGGCCCTCCAAAAAGATGCCTTGAGGTCCTAACCCCTAGTACCTCAGACTGTGACCTTATCTGGAAACAGAGTCTTTGGAGATGTGATCGAGTCAAGAGGAGGTGTCACTGGAGTGTTATATTTGAGATTCGCAGGGCTGCAGGACAGAGACAGAGTCACTGAGGCTGTAGTTATCAAAAGGAGTTTTATTGTCTAGCTCGAGCCAGGGTCTGAGCCTTTAGAGTGCCAGCGCAGTGGCCTCTTTTTGGGGCAGGGACCCCCCCTTTGTGTGCTAGTGACCCTTTTATAGCTAAGTTGTTTACACACTGATCATGCATCTGCTCCCATAGTGATTCTTACTTCATCCTGCCCCTGATAGGCTCTAACCTGTTCCGGGTCCTAGCTGAGAGACTCCGGTTTCCTCGTTGTCTTTCTCCTCTGCATCCCATAATGTACTCATAATGCCTTGCGGTTAGCAAACAAGCAGTAAACAGAAGCTGGAAGGTGTCCATTGTCCTTATAGCCCAGTATCCCACATGAGGAGGCTAATCCAGTATGAGTGGTGTCCTTATAAGAAGGGACATGCAAAGAGAGAGACGCGGGGAGATGCTGTGTGCCCTCGGAGGCACGCGGGGGAGGCAGCTGCAAGCCAAGGGCTGCGGGCAGCAGCAGGAGCTAAGAGAACGGCGTGGACCAGACTTTCCCCTAGAGCCTCCGAGAGAGCACGGCCCTGCCGACACCTTGATTTCAAACTTCCAGCTTCCAGAACTGAGGCGGAATACACGTCTGTTGCTTTAATCCCCCGGGTTTGTGGCAGCTTGTTGCAGCAGCCTTAGGAAAATAACGCGGAAGGCAAAGCCGTGCTTCCTGCCCGGCGTGTTCCCTTGCCCAGCACTGGCCCGCAGCCCTGGTGGTCAGCACCCTTCCCCTCTCTGTGCGGGCCTAGCCACGTCCTCCCTCAGCAAAAAAGAGGTGCAGGAAAAGTTAGAGAAGAGACCTTTTATGTAACTGAGAACACAGTCTCCGAATCCTGACTTGTCACACCTTGCCCAAGTCTGATTATCCCAAGACCCTGACATTGACCTCAGGATGTTAAAGATATATTTTGGTAGAGAGCAACCCTTGCAGAACTCCAAGGTTTTGTTTTCTAATTGACTGGCCTCCAGGGCCCAGTCATTGCTTCATAAGCCAAGGAGAAATTGGGAGTTGTCAGGATCCCTAACTCTGACAAGGCAAACCGTGCTTGGTCGGTACAGTGATGTTTCCAGCGGGTTCATTCAACTTGGCTGTTTAGGGAAATAATGCAAAAAGAAAAAGGAAGAAAGAAAAAAGAAGGAAATCAGGAGAGCTCATCTGTAGGACAACATGCATCTTGGCATGCATGCACCTTATATGCCTGCCTCTACTTCCACCCTGGAAAAAATAAGAAAACACAGCAAGACAACACTGAACTTCAAAAGCTGCCAAAGAGACTTGTGGATTTCTTTATGTCGTCCCAGAAACCCTTTCAGGCAGGGATGTTTGCCAAATTGAATCCTAGAGTTAGTCTTTAAGCTAAATTAATGCAGTGGAGGGTCAAAATGGTAACACCTACAGGCCTCCGGTTGTAAGGACGCCGGGGGGCACGGCGGTAATTGCTAATTACAGCATTCGTGTGGATGCGCTGCTCTTAATCCTCGGGTTTGGTTGGCAAAGCCAGTAGCGTAGAAAAATCACTGCCATGATTTTAAAGGGATCAAAGTTGTGCGCCTTTGAGCACTCCCTATGCCACATTTGAAATTTCTTCCTCAACTTGCCACCCATGTTGGCATCAGGAAATAATTGAAAGCGCCTCCTTCCCCCTGAAAGTTTCCAGCGCCGCTGCCCGTGTTCCGGCACCCCAGGCAACGCCAGCGCCTCTATGCCAGGTCTGCAGCGTACGTAGGCAGCGCTGACATCCGATCCATTACCTCGGAGGGCTGGGCCGGTTCATGGATGATTCATGACTCCGCTTTCCACTGCCACTGGAGGTGACGTCATCGTCCCTTCTGGGCCCAGAATAGACAAAGGAGCGACAGTGGCCCCTGTTGTGTGCATCTCTTGCCAGCCCTGCTGTGCATTCCCTGAGTAGGAACGGTAATGACCTTGGGCAGCCCACGGGAAATATCTCCATAGTAGGGGGTCATGCATGTGTTTCGATGTCGTTGCACAGTGAAGCTGAGATGGGACTTGCCCCAAAGTTCATCCCTCCCCTTGTGTTCCTCCCTTTGGAGTGTAGATTTCACTGACAACCCAAGGGCTGCTTAACTCCTGTGGCCCACCCTGATTTCCTCGTGTGGAGACAGGGTTGGTTAGGAAGGTCTGGCTGAGATAAGTCATCCCACAACCCAGCGTCAGACACTCCATGTGATGGATGATTATTGTCACGTCAGACATTTGGACCAGATCGCTGGTTTTCAGCCCCGGTTGTGCATTAGAATCCTCTGGGGAGTTTTTAGGACATACTGATGCCTGGGTCCCACCCCAGATCAATTGAGTGAGCCTCAAGGATGGAGCCCTGGTGTTGGTGATGTTTGACGTGTCCCCAGCTGAGGAACGTGCAGTCAGGCCCAGGCACCCCCGGGTCGCATGACCTTCAAGGAGCCTTCCAGCTTTAAAAGCCACCAAGGCAGAGCTGCTGCTGCTTCACAGACCTGGTCTTTAACCCCGTCTTGTGGCTGGGCAGTGGGGTGGAGATGCCTCCTCCTTGCCCCATGTCCTGTTGTTAGTCCGGGGACGTAGGGATGCCTCCTTCATGGGTGGCCCCTTCTGTGTGACTAGGTCAGTGCCATGGATTGGCTGTGCTCGTGGCTTCTTGTACTTTTCCTTTGTGGCACTTCTCAGTTCTCAATGATTGTTATTTGTTTGGTTATTTGACTGTGATCTGTGTCCTCTACACCCCTCGGTACCTACTGTGCCTAGCAGAGAACATTCGTCTTGATGGGAGGCAGGTGAATCCTCACCTCAGTCTCTGTCCTCATTTGGCTGAAAACTGAGAAAGGTTCCTGCTCACTCTTCCCATCTCAACTTCTTTTGCCCTGTAATTCCCCTGACACACACACCCGACCCCTGGCTGTGAGACCCTCTAGCAAAACCAAGTTGCAAGATCCCTGTCTAAGGGTCAAGTAGGGGCTACACGTGTTTTCTGGAGAGGGCTTTGGAGAACTAAAGAAATGATTTGGGAACACCTAAGGAGAGAACCTAGCAAGCTAATGAGAGTTCTTTCTTGCTTGCTTGAGAGAAAAAACAAATGTTGGTTACTGTCATTGTAGCTATTCTTTATAGCTGATTTGGAAGAAAGACGGAAAGTATTGGTTTGATTAAAAAAACAACAGTCAGTCCTGGCTACACTTTACCTCGGACCCAGGCAGTCTGGTTGTAGCCCCGGGCGGCGGGGGGACAGGTGTGTTCGCCCAGGGGTCTGTCCCAGGGTTTAAAATGCTCACGTGTTTCCCTCTCAGAGGCCTGGTAGGAAGGTGTGTGCTTACAGATAGAGTTCTAAATTTCCTCCCCACCTCTAAAATCACTAGTTTTGGCATCTTAAGTCTTCTTTTAATTAAGTTGATTCATTTGCTCTGGAAAGAGTTTTCCTGATTCAGCTAGTATATTTATATATAAACTCCTCTGGAAACACCTGGCAATTTTTCTGAGTGACAATAAGGAAACGTAGTCTGAAAATTATGGTTTAATTTGCTCCCTCCCCCATGCTGTCTTACCTTTTAAAAAATGGGGAAGATTTACAAAAGAGGCTTTGTATTTTGCCCGTAGTACTAATCCTGTTTTACAACAGAGATATGTGTATCAACAATACCTAATAATTTCCCTTTATGTTATTTTTAGAACTCTAGCTTTTAATGGACAATTGAATCATTCCTTGGCAAATAGCAAATCATCTAATTGCATGTTTTTATTTATTGGGAATTTGCAGGTAGGCCCCAGAGAGACTGGTGAGCATCTAAAAAAAGTTAGAATAAACAACAGCTTAATGACTTTCTTTTCAGGAGTTAAAAGCTTTGTTGCCACTTTTGGGTTGCCTCTCAGCTCTGTGTGTGTGTGTGTGTGTGTGTGTGTGTGTGTTGCTTGTAGGGTGTGTGGGCCCGTGGGTGTGTTTGTGTGTGTGTGTGTGTGTGTGTTGCTTGTAGGGTGTGTGGGCCCGTGGGTGTGTTTGTGTGTGGGTAGGAGGCCCTTGGTTGGTTTTAAAAAATAAACTGGAATCAAAGACTTTGTTAAAAGGATGAAAACAGAGAAGGAGGTCCCTGCTCCTGTTTTATTTTACTTTATTTTAGGTTATGGCTCCTTTATGGTGGGACTAATTAAAATGCCCTATAAAGACTAGTGCCCTGGCCTGGTCATTAGCAGCGCTGCTCACTTTTCCCCTAGGGTAGGATAAGTGGCTTCCACAAAGTGGTTTGAATCATAAATGGCACCTCCTGGGTTTGTCCCCTCTTTTCCTTTCTTTATAAGGTTCTTCAGCAAAACGTGGGGGTTAAGTCACCGCAGGTAGCCCAGCAAATCTTGCCTAGCTGCCAGGGCGGTAGCAGCTGGGGTGGGAAGAGGAGAGCAGCTGGAGCTGTGTTATTAGTCATTCCATGAAGAGATTGATTTGATAAATAATAAAGCAGTGATATTAGCAACACATGCTTGCAGGTCAGATGACTTCGATGAAAACCCCCAGTTAAGTGTGTGTAATGGTTTGACAATATATATGCCTTCTAAAAACATCCCATTTTAAAATGGAAATTGGACTGTTCATGCGCTTCTTAGCAAATATGCCAAGACCATTGCCAAGGGGAGCTTGGAAATCTGAAGGGTGATCTTTCTATTTAATTTGGCCTCTACCCTCCCCCTTTCAAGTGATGCTTAAACTCACTTTGTTTCCCTGTCCTTGCCTGTTCATTTTGTTAACTGTTTTGATTTGTAAAATACTATGCCTCACGCTGCACTCCGTTATGATGATATACTGTGCTGTTCTTATCTTTCACCTTAAATCCTTGATAAGAGCATTTTAAAAATGAAATTGCTACCTGACACTATTATAAAATCTTGGCTGGCAGCCAGGGGAAAAGCAAGCGCCGGGGGGAGAAGAAGGAGAGTTTAGAGAAAGGAAGAATTTTTAAAGGAACTGCACAGCACATTTTTTTTCTGAATTCTGGAAGCATTTTTTTTTCTTTAATGGAGTGTTACTGCAGCCACGTCAGTGCCTGTCACTGCTGCTCGTGGACCCCGGGGTAGGTGGCGG
>VSMD01081893.1:0-46565 GCA_008750895.1 Mirza zaza
ATGCAGTTTGGCCGTACTGGGGCTGCAGACATGCTGGGCTTTGCTGATACTGAGTGAAAACCAAAGGAAAGCACTCATTTCTGGTGCACGCTGTGTCATGCACCGTCAGCGGTGCCTTTCAAAACTCTGCCCAGGAATTGATAAGAAAACTCCATCTTAAGGTAATCAATTCTACAAGAAGCCATGCACCAGCCTCCAGATGATTCACTTTGCTCCACATGGAGATTTGACTGCCAATCAGAAAGTGCTGCTCCACGGAGCTTCTTTGAATGGGAAATTAACATTTTACCTGCTGGCCAAGGCAGGTCCTATTTTAGGAATACTGGAGAAATGCTATACAGCGTGAAACTCCTTAAAGTTATATCTTTCGGCAAATCTTGTCCTATTAGACAACTATATTTGGAAGTTTGAATATAAATGTTCCCTTTTGATAATATTTAGAACCTAAATCAAGTCATAGGAATCATTACTAAAACTGTCTTTTTACTTATTTAGTTTTTCAACTTAAAACTTTCAAAGATAATGTTCTTAAAAGAATTTCATGGAAAAATAAACTTTTATGTACTGAATGAATAGGTAAAATTTGGGGACTGTCTTGTAGATATCATGGCTGAAAAAAATTCTGTTTCAGGCTTATTAAGAAATCCCCTTTCTCCCAATGTTCCATCTGAGCCAGACAACAACACCAAGAAGAAATTTTGAAGTTCAGGCTCTTGCCAAAGATAACACCCAGGAAATCACCCTTTTAGGTGGCCTGCTGAGAGCATCGGTTGGCCTTTTCCCCAGCTAAGGGTAAACAGATTTTCCTTTGTGCATGCTCTCTCTGCGCTGGGAAGCCCAGCTTTCTGGGGGAAGCTGATCCACCTCCAGTTCCAGGGCCTGGTGCCGGTTGACTCTGGCCAATCAACACCGCATAGAGTCCTGGTCACATCACTGGCCCAGGAGTGATCACATGATAGAAACTGTCCAATCAAGTGACCCTCAGAATTCCTATTTGAATTTGCAGACAAACTCAATCTATGTCTCCTGCGGCATGTGAAGGAGGAAGTAGATGGCTTTGATTGTTTTGATGTTGTTGTTGTTATTTGTTTGTTTTTGAGACAGTGGCTTGCTCTATCACCCAGGCCAGAGTACAGTGGAATCCTCATAGCTTACTGCAACCTCAAGTACCTGGGCTCAAGCCATCCTCCTGCCTCAGCCTCCCAAAGGATTACAGGCATGACACCATGCCTAGCTAATTTTTAAATTTTTGTAGAGCTAGAGTCTTGTTATGTTGCTCAGGCCAGTCTCGAACTCCAGACCTCAAGCCATCCTCCTGGCTTGACCACCCAAAGTACGAGGATTACAGGCATGAGCCACCCTGCCCAGCCAGCTTTGACTTTTACAGGTTCACAAAGGGAACAGGTCTCAAGATAAAATTGTCTCTATAAAAGGAATTTCAAAAAGACAGATGGAGTGCCTAAATCACATCACTGAATCATGGCATTAACATGCCCAGAAATCTGCCCACCTCTGGGCTTCTGTCATGGGAGCCAGTGAATCCCTTTTGTCATTTAAGCCAGTTTGAGTTTCGAATTACTTGCCACTTGAAGAATCTTTGATAGATCTGAATTTGGAGCCGGGAGGTGCATATTGCAAATCATCCCTGACATGCTAACCTGTTCAGAGAACGGTGAGGACACCTCTAGTCCAGTTTTGAAACTGGCAATTCTTGTTACATGCTTGAAAAATGGTTAAACTGTCTTCAATTACATGTTAGGAAATGGGCCATTTATCTTCCATGATAGTTTCAGGGGACTTGGTTGGAAATATTCTGGAATGTATCGGCTAACCATTGTGATTCTTGTGTTATAATCCCTGTTAATTACAATAGACAGTCTTAACTGATACAGCCATTTTGGAGAATTGCTAGGTGAAATTTCTGTCCTCACAACGAGGGAGAAAGCATTCCTTTCGTTATTCCATTTTTACCCCCACATATTTGATTTTTCCTTCTCATGGACTTGGAAAACAAAGCGGTCCAACAGGCTAGTTGTTGGAAGGGTCATAATGAGCCCCATCCACCCTCCTCTTTAGGAGGGGCACATGCAGGACTCCAAGCTCACTCAATATTTGTATGAGCTGGCAATTTTTTTTAAAAAAAAATGCATTTTTGAAGATAAAAATATTATCTTCTATCAATACCATTGTGTTGGTTTATTTTTGGTCACAGTGCTATTTGTTTTGAAATTTCAAATAACATTAAAGGAAAGCATATAGCTTGTATATTTTCTCTAAATGGGGACAGATTTTGAAGTTTGAGAGTATTCTGCCAGAGAATCTGGAAGCAGAGAAGCTAAAGCTGCTTGGGTACTTTACTTTGAAAGATCATAGAACAGTAATGTTTGACAAAGGAAGTAAAGAAGAATTTGATTTACAAAAAAAAAAAAATCACTTTATCTTTAACTTTTATAGAACTTGTCTATTTTGAAAGGCATGAGTAATTGAACTGATTTCCACTTATATCCGCCTTCCTGCCAAAGTTTTCAAAGCATGTTTTTTCTAATGATGATAATGCATGTGCCTTGCCTCTGAGCAGCTCCAGGGAGCTCAAAGCATTTTGCAGATATTATCTCATTAGTCCTGACTCTATCCCCAGATACTTTACAGACATTATCCTGCCTTTTAAAAATGATTGCAGCTCAAGATGGAAAATGACACCAAATCTCCTGCAGCTCTCTTTTCAAACACTGTATGTAAATAGGTGTGTGCATGGATTCGTCTAGGTTCTTGGTTGCAGACAACAGAACTCCCACTATAGTTCGTTTAAGCAGAAAAGAAGGATTTATTAAAAAGATGATAAATAGCTCACCGAACTGCCAGGAGAGACAGAGATTCTAGTTCACAGGCTGGCTATCCAAACTCATTGCCACAGGTTTTTTTTTTTAATAGACATTTTAAAATAGATTTACAGATATATCAAGCAAACAGCACCAAGAATTCCCATACGTCCTGCTCTGTCTCCCCACTAATATCTTACACTAGTATAGTACATTCTTGTTGTGATTAGAGAATCAGTAATATTAATAAATTGTTATTAACTAAAGGCCAGGTTTAGATTTCCTTCGTTTTCGCCTAATTTCCATTTTCTGTTTGAGGATCCTACATGCATCTAGTCATCATATCTCCCTAGATGCCTCTTGGCTGTGACAGTTTCTCAGACTTGCCTCATTTTTGACGTCTTTGACAGTTTGGGGAGAGCTGGTCAGGGACCTTGTAGGAGGTTCCTCCGTCAGAACCTGCCCAATCGTTGCTCAGGATTAGAAGTGGGCTGAGGGTTTCAGGGAGGAAGACCACAGAGGCGAGGTCCCCACCGACCACATCATAGACCACATTATACAAGGCTGCACGTTTACAGAGTCGGGCGCGGTGGCTCACGCCTGTGATCCTAGCACCCTGGGAGGCCGGGGCAGGAGGATCACTCAAGGTCAGGAGTTCGACACCAGCCTGAGCAAGAGTGAGAACCCGTCTCTACTATAAATAGAAAGAAATTAGCCAAACAACTAAAAATATATAGAAAAAATTAGCGCAGTGGCGCATGCCTGTAGTCCCAGCTACTCGGGAGGCTGAGGCAGGAGGATCGCTTGGGCCCAGGAGTTTGAGGTTGCTGTGAGCTAGGCTGACGCCACGGCACTCTAGCCTGGGAAACAGAGTGAGACTCTGTCTCAAAAAGAAAAATAAAAGGGTGCACGCTGTCGACACGACTTGTCACTGTCGACAGTTGCCAAGTCTTCCCATGGCAATGCTGGTTTTTCATTCACCCCTCATGGTTCCCTGCACACAGTCGGCCTTGATGAGCCTTGAAAGACTTTGAATAGATTTGGGTTCCACCTGACAGCTAATCTGCTGGTAGGCGAGGCAGGGTGGGCGCAGGAGAGAACGACTACGGGCTGAACACGCCTACCGCAGCAGGCGGGTCTCTCACCGTTCTGCATTTAAAAAACCTACTCTGCAGAAGGCTGATTTACTGAAGTGGTTTTCTCCCCCTCCCATCCCCTACCCACCCAGGGGCAGAAACTCTCCTGGAACCCTCAAGTTAGAGGGTGAAGTTTGTTGTTACAGGGCTATAAAGGTGACCGAACCTCCTAGAATCCAAAACCCCGACATGTGAATGGGCCAGGCCTTGGCAACTCTGGAATTAGGTGTCCCATGGGTCCAAAGCACTGTGAGAATAGACTAGAGGAGGTCCCTGCTACAGGCCCAGCCATCTCTGTCTGGTATTATGGACTGAATGTGTCCCCAAAATCCCTACGTTGAAGGCCTTACCCCCAATGTGATGGTATTAGGAGGTGGGACCTTTGGGAGGTAATTGGGCTTAGATGAAGTCATGAGGGTGGGCCCCCTGACGTTATTAGTGCCCTTATAAGAAGAGACACCAGAGCTGGCTTTCTGTCGGCCCTGTGAGGACACAGTGAGAAGGCGGCCGTCTGCGAGCCAGGAAGAGAACCCTCACCAGGAACCGAATCAGCCAGAACCTTGATCTCGGACTTCCCAGTCTCCGGAATTGTGAGAAATAAATGCCCACTGTTTAAGCCACCAGTCTGTGATATTTTGTTACAGCAGCCCAGGCTGACTAAGATGGCAGGATTCTCTGTGGTCATCCACCCTCCTGGCTTCCTCGCCCTCTACCCAACCTGCTTTCTCTAACTCCTCCCCTCACAGAACCACGATGAGCCCGTGATCCCTTGTGGCCTCTGTCCCACCTGCTAATGGTGTCTCAGCTTCAAGTTTTGCTCCTACCTGGTGGATTTTCAAAACCAGGAAGCCCATGGGCCCAGTCCCTGCCAAGACTGTCAGTGTCTGTGCGTCTGTCCAGCCACGCATGGGTTTCTGTCAGGCCCACCACACTTGGCCAACTCAGCCGAGGCCAAGAAGCGGCCCTCGGGGCCTGGGAGGGGGCGGCCTCCCTGGGGAGCTGCTGTGGGCACTCCCGGAAGCGGGGTTCACAGGGCAACTCCAAGGCATGGGAGCAGGCCTGCCCGTTTTGCTGCCGAAACAGCAGGAAGATTTCAGAGTCACCTGGGGATGAGGGGTGGTGGCCTGCAGCCCCCACAGGGGACGCTGACAAAGCCTCACCTGCAAACTCCCCCTTCCCAGTCTCGTCCCCACTAAATTTTCCCGGTGGAAAAGTTAAACACGGTGTGGCCCGTTTCACAAGAAGACACTTTTGTAAAACCAGCCCAAGCTAATTGTCAGATGTGTCCTACTCCAGACCGGATTTCATCAGTCTATTTTTAAAGTAGTTTCACGTGTTTGTGTGTCTTGGTGGGGGGCGGGGAAACAGAGGAACCCCGAGCTCGTGTTTACAGCGTGTTTATAGCGACTCCCTGGGAGGGGCACGGCATCAAGGAATGAGGGACGGAATTAGTCAGACCGAGGCGCGGTGGGGCGCTGCTCAGGGTCGCCCCCACATCTGTGCTGCTGGCGCAGCTGTCACTCACCCCTCTCCCTGGCAGAGCCCTGCGCACGTGGGTGGCGTGGGGAGGCTCTGTTTGTTCCTTTTCCACCTTGCACAGCGTGTTCTTCCAGCAAGGAATTTATTCCTGTCTCAGAGCTGGCGCCTCGAGGCGGGTGTGGCCTGGAGTCAGGGCGCCCACTGCCCATCCCCGCGTGCACGGCCCGCCCTGGGGGGCTGCCTGCAGCCGGGACACCAGCCCACGCTCAGAGCCCAGGGGAGTGTCCCACGAGGAGCCGGTTCTCCCAGGCGGAGGTAAGGACAGTGACCTCCTGACTCCCGATCAGCACCCAGGGGTCCCGGACACTCACAATCCATCCAGAACACTGTGTGCTCGTGCGCCCACACAGGCATGCACACTCACACTCACACACACACAGCACCACGTGGATCCCTGAGAACCTCCCTCCAGGGGTCTCCTGTGCAAGACCGCAAGTGGTCACAGGTCGGGTCAACCCGCCCTTTCTGGTACATTCCAATGGCCACCACCTTGGCCTTTGAGAGTCTGGGCTCTTCCTCTGCCACCTTCCACCTCCCGAAATCACCACTCAGGTCCTCAGACAATGAAGAGCAGTGGGAAGGGCCAGGGACAGGGTGGCCGTGGTCAACACCCCCCTCCAGCCACTGTGGAGCCCCTGCGGCTCGGCTCAAAGCCTGCCAGCCCCACACCTGCCTAAGTCCAGCTCCTCAGCACACCCTGCCTTCCCCTCCCACTGTGGGGCTGCCATTCCCCCCACCTGGAACTTTCGCATTCTAGGTTTCACCTCTCAAAATCCGCTCAGCCCAGCTCTCTTGCCCCAGAGTGTCCTGGGGGGAAGGGGGACTGAGCTCAGCTTCACGGGTGTTTACTGTGAATGACAGCAGGACGCTCAGGCGCAGACATGCTGTGGGCAGAGGGGAGACACAGGGGTGCCCAGGATGTGGGGGTCCTCACCATGAGGCGGTGGCACGGAGCTGGAGAGCGAGTGGCTCCTCCCCCAAGCCACCCTGCCCTCTCCCCGCCACAGGCTCCGGACCCCAGGCACTGCCCTGGCTCTCCTGGGACAGCCTGGGCTGGGTCCTCCCTAGAGGGACGGACCTGGATCCCCTCCTGCAATTGGCTCCTGCCCCCAGAGCCTTCGGGAACAGCAGGAATGGGGGCCGGTTATAGAAGAGCCATGGAGGGACCTCCGTCAGACTGAACAGAGAATTGCTCTGCAGGAGCAGGAAGAGGAGTAGGAAGAGGCGCAGTGGCCTGTGCCTGTGGTCCCAGCTGCTCGGGAGGCTGAACCGGGAGTGGGAGGCTGCCGTGGGCTGTGGTCGCCCCACTGCGTTCCAGCCTGGGCGACAATGGCCAGACCTGGTCTCTAAAAAAAATATCCACAGGAAACCGTGAATCCCTGTGTCCTTCCATTCTTCCACTGACTGTTTCCCTCCTGTCACTCCCAAAGCTGTCCCAGCACACGCGGGTTCAGACGGGGATCCAGGAGTTAAAGTGGGTGCTGGATTATATAAGCCTTTGCTTAAAAAAGAAAAGGAAGGAAGGCTCGGTGGAGATGGATGTGCCGCTTTTCAGTTAGCTTGGCGGAGCACGTGGACCCCTCGGCGAGCAGTACTGACCGCCCGCTTCCCTCGGGGCTCCCGGGCATCACGCCTGTGGCTGGGGGGACCCTCCTCGGAGCCCCCGGGAGCCCGCGTGGTGTCAGCTCCAGGATGGAAAGGCATCAGATGATGCGTGAATTTGGCAGAGCGCCATGTTATCTAAATTTAGAAATGGACTTCCTCCATATTATTTGGTTTTTGTTTTAACAATGCTGGTCACAGTGAGGTCCTGCGAAACACGTTTCAGGAAGCTGAAAATAAATGAAAAATTATTTAAGATCGTCACCAGATTATGAAATATCATCAAACATGGCAATCCTCCCAGTTGAAAACGAGATAAGCTAAGAAGTGTATTTCCAAATGTTTTGGCTGAGTTTGCTTGCTTTAA
Source organism: Mirza zaza (assembly GCA_008750895.1). Lineage (NCBI taxonomy): Eukaryota > Metazoa > Chordata > Mammalia > Primates > Cheirogaleidae > Mirza > Mirza zaza. Next base: position 7,464 of record VSMD01081893.1, read on the forward strand.
AGTCTGGAAAGTAAAATTACAATAAGGTCTAGTTTGAGTGCAAATAATATATTTAAACTTAAAAAAAAAAACCCACTTGCAGAAGGGCAGGGTTGCTGAGAAAGCCCCACCCCCCAAGCTGCAGGGACATGGTATCTGCAAGTACAGGGGCCGAGTGCCACAGCCTGGTGGCCTCGAAAGGAGCTGGGCCCCCAAGGCTAAGCCGTGGGGCAGGGGACAGATCCACGTCTACAGGAGACTTCGGTAGGGGAAGGGGACCCTCGAAAACGGGATAGTTAGGAAGGGATTTTTGGAAGTGATGGACCAGTTCTATACCTTGATTACATGATTGCACGAATTTGTCAAAAATCATAGACTGATATACCGTGTAAATTATATAATACTACAAATTAAATTATACTCTATATAATTATTATACCATATATAATAGTGCATATATCTTTATACATTATACTATATAATTATCAGACCATATGATACTACATATATTTCTATAAATTATACCACATAATTATTATACCGTATTATATTATAGAATTACATAATATTACAAATTACAGCATAAAGCATAAATGTAAATTATACTTCAATAAACTGACTTGTAAAAAGACATTAGGAGGGTGGTCGTCACCAGTTGTGCCTTTCCTGAGAGCCAAGCGTCTTGCCCCGGCCCACAAGGGCTGAGTTAGGACAGGATTTGCCTCTGGACAGCCTGACACCCCTTTGTCCCCCGAGAAGGGACAGCAGAGGACGGGAATGCCCCGCAAGCATCTCCCTGGGTCGTGCCCAGGCTGGGGTGTCCCTGTCCCCCAGGCTGGGACGGGGACCCTCCGAGGCTCGAGTCCTGACAGGCCAGGAGCAGCCCCTCGCCTGCAAAGACAAGGGGAGCCCCACAAAGGCCGCCTCTTCCACCACACCGAGGTGCCCCAACCAGGGGTCCCTGCACCCAGCCGTGGTGGCCACTAGTGACGAGCCGGGACCCGTGCGACTCTGTGCCCTTCCGTCACTCTGTCTGGCTTCCTCCTGCCCGGGGCTCGCCTCCGTTTCCTTCAACAGCGACACAGCAGATGTCATGTCCCCATGCAAACGTCCTGGAATTTACCGCTGGGAACACGGACGCCCCCTCACAGGGAACACGCTTTCGAGGGAGGAGTGCTCGGCTTATGCATCAGTTGCCTTATGATGGGCAGGAAAAACAGTTTGGGGTGAATCTCAAAAAAACAAAAACCCGTTCACGTATTTTCTACCACCGGAGAGGAGCTGGCATTGATTTCCTCCGGCTCCTGGGTGCTACAGAACTCGCTCGCTGCAGAGTGAGACAGCCAGAAACTGTCTTGGGGGTGTGCGAGAAGGCATGTGTGTGCGCCTGTGTGAGGCTCTATGCACGTGTGTGCGCATGTGCGAGCCTCTATGTACGTGTGTGCGCATGTGTGAGCACCTATGCATGTGTGCGCATGTGCCAGCACCTATGCACGTGTCTGCGCATGTGTGAGCCTCTGTGCACGTGTGTGCATGTGCGATCACCTATGCACGTGTGTGCATGTGTGAGCCTCTATGCACATGTGTGAGCCTCTATGCACGTGTGTGCATGTGTGAGCATCTGTGCACGTGTGTGCATGTGTGAGCTTCTATGCACGTGTGTGCGCATGTGCGAGCACCTATGCACGTGTGTGCGCATATGCAAACATCTATGCACGCATGCGTTCGCACAGCTGCTCCAAAGTCTCTGCGCTCCCTCACTTGCTCTCCGTTGGATCAAGATGAGGAATTCCTAGCCATCTCCAAATTCTGACTTCTTTCAACACTGAGCTGCCTCCACTGTGGATTCCAGCTTCGTGTAAAGTGGGGAAGGCTGTGGTGTCCCCCAGGCCTTGCTCACCCTGGCTTCCAGCAAGGCACGCTAAGTCCCTGGCAAGTATTAACATTTAGGGTGCTTTCCGCAGGGTCGCTGGAAGCCTTCCCTGACCAAAACGTTTACCCCAGGGCTCAGTGATTCCAGCAGGAGTGACCCATTCCCTAGGGTTCCTCTCCCACCATGCTTTTCCAAAATGCAGACAGTCCTGGCAGGAACGCTGTGGGTCGCATGGGCCTCGGGTCGGTCACCCACCGCCAGGCGCCTCCCTACCTGCCCGACACTGTGGGAGGCCCTCGGGCGCTCCGAGCCTGACGGTGGGTGACTCCTAGGAGCACGAGACGCGGTCTTAGCGGTGCTGGCCCCGCTTGTTCCAGAGGAAAGAGACAAATCCCACTGCCTGCATCATTTTTGTGCGTAGGACGAGTTTCTAAAATGGCTTACTTTAAAAAACTAAACAGATCCCAAAGCATGCCCGCTTTTTATAGAACATCAGTCCCCGGTTCCAAATTAGCAACCCTTAATCTGCCGCCGGTCTAGTTCTGAGGCGCCCGCTAAGCCGCTGGGTGAGCGCGGGGTCCTGGCGTTAGCCCGGGTCGTTCCTGCCGGTGGGGAGGGGCGGAGGGGACTGGGGACCGACTGCAGACCGCCCCCACATCGCTCCGCAGCGTCACTTCTCCAGCTCAGTGTCCTTTCTTTCCCTCTCGTGCCACCAGCAGGGTGGGTCACGCTCCTGGGTTCATGCGCCCTGCCTCCTTGGTCAGGAAGGATGCATGCTCCATGCAAATCGGGAGGGTGGGCAAGAAACAGAAACTGTGCCCCGAAAGCTGGGGCTCTGTCCCTGCGCTGTGGCTACAAGCACGCACCTGGCACGGCCTGCCCCCTTGGGGTGGGACGAGGATGGGCGCCAGCCGTGCAGGGGCTCTCCTGGCTTGGCCCAGGGTTTTCCTTTCTGGGGCCACCATGGCAAAGCGTCACAAACTGGGTGGTTGAAACAACAGATATTTATTTTCTCACAGTTCTAGAGACCAGAAATAAAAATCTGGGAGTCAGTAACACTGGTTCCTTCCGGAGGCCCCTGAGGGAGGATCCGTTCCAGCCATCTCCTCACTGCTGTGGCTGTCTCAGTCCTGGTGCACCTCGGCCTATAGACGCATTGTCCTGTCTCTGTCCCACATGGCAGGGCCATCTCTCATCACCTGCGGCTTTCAGGGCAGGTTGCTCGCCAGGATGCCGGTCATGCAGGAGGAGGGCCACCCTGCTCCAGTAGGACCACGTTTGAGCTAACTCCATCTGCAAAATAAAGCCGCTTTCTCAGTTATGAGTGGACGTGAATTTTGGGGTCACACTATTCAACCCAGCACCCTCGGTAGCAGAAACATCTGCAGGCCCAGAAAGCAAGCCTGGCGGGGTCCCTGTCGCTATGTCCCAGAGGCAGGCTGTGCCAGAGAACGCCCCACCCCCACCCCCATGAGATGGGAAGGAGTGAGGTGCCACGAAAGTGGAACCACGTATGGTGGGGGTGAGACGGGCAGCCCGCCCTGGACTCTCTCCTGGGGCCAGGCCCTCCCTGCACACTGGGGGCTCCACTCTCTCTGTCCCCTCCTCCCAGAGACAGGGTCCCACCCTCCGAGCTCCTCCCTCCTTTACATGAAACCGAGTGATTGTATCATTGCATGCGCTCACTGTGCAAAGCTTGGAAGACCTCTCCAGCTTATTATATAGATGGCCCGTAATCCCACCACCTCAGCATTTTAGTGAGCCTCTTTTCAGCCATATACGTATTTAAAATCATTCTTTGGACTCAGAAGCACCTAGTTGTAATCGCCACCCTCAGTCCGACACACATCACCATTTGCACATGAATCGCTCGTTTTATTTTACTCATTTATCTAGTGAGTGTGTCCAGATAGAATGCAATGTAGCAATGATCGCTCGCTCCGGTTAGTTTCCGTGCTGGGCCTTGCTCAAAGCACACATTCGTTTAATTCCCAAAATAACCCTGGCCCTAGTGTGCTGGAGCCAGCCCAGACTGGCTGGTGAGGGCGACTGTTAAGTCTCGGGAATTTGTGACTAGGTGGTTAAACCACGGTAGCTTGATATTAGCCATTACGGAAGTATTTTCCCTGGTGAAATCAGGAAATGCAGCAAACCGGGGTTTTTTTAAATCAAGAGCCTCTCTAATGTCACCCTACTGCCCCTATGGCGTTGGTACTCTTGTCATTCCCATTTTACAGATGAAAAAAACAAGATACAGAGAGTGGGTAATGCCCGAGGACACGCCCAGCCAATGGTGAGCCCACATTTGAGCCCAGTGAGGTCCGTAGAGCTCCCATGTCTAATGACACTGTCCCCACTGCTTTTGTTTGTTTGTGGTTTTGTTTTTCTGTTGTTGTTGTTTGTTTGTTTGAGGTAGAGTCTCGCTCTGTTGCCTCAGCTAGAGTGCCATGGCCCCATCGTTGCTCACTGCAAACTCCAACTCCTAGACCTAAGCAATTCTTCTGCCTCAGCCTCCCACATAGCTGGCACTACCAGCACATGCCACTACTTCCAGCTCATTTTTCTATTTTTTTGTAGAGACGGAGTCTCGAACTCCTGGCCTCAAGCAATCCTCCTGCCTCGGCCTCCCGGAGTGCTGGGATTACAGGCGTGAGCCACCGCACCCGGCCTGTCCCCACTGGTTTGAACTCTGATACTTCCCACCCATCACTAGCAGCTTCCCCAGTCATTAAACCTTCCTCAAAATCTCACTCTCAACGGCTGCATGTTTTTCCATTACGTAGACATGCGGTGACTTATTAAATTATTAAATTAAACCTGCAGCAGGTTTCTTTCTCCCCAGTGGTGAAGTCAGCCGCTACTTCCAAGGTGACGAGGGAGCAAAACTTCTGGCAGATTCAGTGTGAGAGCTCACCCACACTCACGCCCACACCCCTACACAGCCACACGCGCTCACACGCACACATAATACACGGACACGTATGTGCGCGGACACGTATGTCCACACGTAGAAGCCTCTCTCTCCCTTGGCTTCCTGGGGTCAGGGACAGGGGCGGGGGGCGCTGTGTGAGATGGTGACATAAGAAGACGCAGGTTTGGACGTGCTCAGCGAGAATCTGTTCACCAGCCTTCCCGCAAACACCCGAAATTCATTCACTTGGCCACAGTACAGCGTTCCGGATTTTTGGGGGTTTTTTGGTAGAAATGAAGCTAATGAAAAAGTCTTTCAGATCACAGGATTTTTATATACCATACCTGGAACTTCGACCTTGAACTCTCCCTCCACACACTGGACACGAGAAAGGCTATCATGCAACTGTCCTCAGGGTTACTTAATCATAATTCTTCTCTATCCTCTTACCAAGAAAAGAGAATTAAACAGATGGACACTTCATCTGTTTCTTATTAACACAGCATTAGTTTGATCATGACAAAAATTTCACATCTATTAATGTCTCTTCCAACAGTTCCTAACTCACATTCTCTCTAAATAGTTCAGAGAGCGACATGGCCATTTCCTTATGTTACTGCATCAAAGGAGAAATCCAGGAGCCCCTGAAGTTATAAATTTTGGCTTCCCCCCACCCCCTACCCCCACCAAAAAATAAAATAAAAAGGAAACATATGCTTCCAGGGTTGTGACTGAGTGGATAGAACACTAGGCCATGTGGGGTCTTTGCTGATCGATTTCCATCAGGAAATTGTGACTGAAGTCTAGTCATGCATGAGGCCGGGATTGGGGCTCTGGGAGAGTTAAATGATGGGGACTCAGATCTGCCCAAGCAGTTGTGTGGCTTTGGGCAAAGTACTCAACCTCTCTGAGACTTGGGTTCAAAACATATAAAGGAGACCAGTAAGACCTCCTGTCCCAGTGAGCGTGGGAACTAAATAAGGTGATGCAGGTGACGTCCCCTGTACTAGCAGGCACACACCAAGCACCAGCTTCCTCTCGCCTCTTCCCCGGAGCAGGGACCCTAACAAGCATCTGATCCCTTATCCTGCTGCCCCCAGGAAGGAAGATCTTGGCGTCTCTGGCACAAGTCATTTGTCGATTCGAAATGTTAACATACAGCTGCTTTAGTACATTGTAAGTCAGAAACTAAAAATTGTGCTGCAGCTATGGATTCCAGAATGCTCTCAAGGCAAGAACTAGCCATGAAAGTCTGCAGTTCTCCCTACCCTTTCTCTACGTGGATAGACTCAGCTGAGGTTTGGAAGTGCTTTTGGAACCCACGTGTGCCTGCCATACAGCACTTGCCACGCGTTTATTGAGGAAAGGAACAGCCTGTGTGTTAGGTTGAGCTGTGTCTGCTGCCAAGAACAGAGGCCTGACCACCAGTGCGGAAGGCCTCTGGGAGAGTTAAACGAGGGACTCGCATTTCCCAGATGCTGAGAAGCAGAAGTTAGAGGCTGCTGGCCATCAGGGACTCGGGCTTTTCCTCATCTTTGCCAGGTTGGCTCTTTAGCCCTGGACTTGTTTCCTCCTGGTTTGAAAAGGGCTGCTGTAGCTCCGGACATCACCTACCTTCAAGACAGCAAGAAGTGGGGGAAAAAAGGAGGCTGTAGCCCTGTCTGTGGCCTGTGTCTTTTATCAGGAAACCCAAAGATTTTCCAGAAGCCAGTTGACTTCTGCTTTCATTCAGTGAGCCTCTGGCTGCAAGGAAGCAATTTTGCTGAGGCGAATGAAGGTTCTTAGCAAGGCAGCAGGGAGGAGTGGTTGTCGGGTGGACTGCCAACGGGTCTACTGTAGACACTCAGAATGGCCTGAATGCAGTCGTGTCAGGAGAGAGGCTAATAAATAAATTCTAAGTCAGTGCCTTTGTCAGATGAGAGGAACTAGGGCCAGTGCTGTACCCAGAGCTCCCTCACTCAGGGCCTCTATTGCTTCCATGAAGACAGAAAGAACAGAAAGTGGGAAATGGGTAGCACAAACCAAAAAATCAGTTCCTCACTGCTACACTGCTGGTGGGACTACAAACTGGTTCAGCCTCTGTGGAAAGCAATATGGAGATACCTTAAAGCGATACAAGTAGATCTACCATTGATCCAGCAATTCCCCTACTGGGCATCTACCCAAAAGATCAAATGACACTCTACAAATGGGACACCGGCACTCAAATGTTTATAGCAGCACAATTCACAATTGCAATGGAAACAACCCAGGTGCCCATCAATTCATGAGTGGATTAATAAAATGTGGTATATGTATACCATGGAGTACTACTCAGCTCTAAGAAACAATGGTGATATAGCACCTCTTGTATTTTCCTGGATACAGCTGGGACCCATTCTACTAAGTGAAGTATCCCAAGAATGGAAAAACCAGCACCACATGTACTCACCAGCAAATTGGTATTAACGGATCAACACCTAGTGGACATATAGGAATAACACTTATCGGGTGTCGGGCTGGTGGGAGGGGGGAGGAGGGGATGGGTATATACAAACACAAGTAAGATGTGCAAAGTTTGGGGGATGGCCACGCTTGAATCTCTGACTCGAGCAGGGAGGGGGGGGCGTGGGCAATATAAGTAACCTTAACATCTATACCCCCATAATATGCTGAAATAAAAAATAATGAAAAAAAAAAAAAATTTTAGGACCAAAAAAAAAAAAAAAAACCAAAAACTCAGTTCCTCTCTAAAGCAAGGACACCTTTACAGAACAGTGTGATGTCTTCTGGGGACATTACCTTGATCGTCCTGTATATTCATACTTGTTTTGTAAACAGCACTTGTGCCAATAAACGAACACGACTGGTTTTTTTAAAAAAATGAACGTGCCTAGATGTTCCCATCTGAATGAATGTCATCACGGGCGATCTTGGGAAATAAAACTTCTAAACAACACGGCTGCCTTTGCCCAAGATATCTGCGTGACGCCAACAAAATTCAGGCTAAGAGTCACGTGAAAATCAGTTGGCTTGCTCTAAATCCATTCTTCATTTCTCACCTGAAAATGCCTTATCAAATTGGCTCCCCCGCCTCGCTCCCCACCTGTTTCTAGAATTCAAATCAATCCTCGGAGAATGGAGGGTTTTTGGTTTTTCTTTTTCTTTCTTTCTTTCTTTTTTTTTTACAGTTTCCAAAGCATTTTGATCTGAGGTTTTTTGTTTTTGAAAGTGAGAACACATTCAAAGCAACTCCCCACAAGGTTTGAAAGCAGCTCGGGTGTGAGGGACTGGAACCTGCATCTCGGTTCTCAAGGTGACGCTTTCCGGGACCCGTGCGCTCCAAGGGCGAGGAGGATCAGGTGACTCCCGCGTGGCCGCCGTCTGCACGAGGCGTCTGGCTCAGGGCCCACGTGCCGCAGGAGAAACACTCAGAGGACGACGTGGCACCTCCAGGCTCAGAATTCCCACATGGAAAGAGAAGGAAGCCGGCGATCTCCTGGGCTGGGCCTGTCCTTGGAGCTGCCAAGGTAGGAGAACGAGCTAAACTGCTTGACTGCTCCAGCAACTGGGCTGGCCCCCTGGCCCCTGTGGTGCCCACCGCTGCCCGCAAACGAGGCCAACGGCAGTAATGTCAACGATGGTGCCGGCCCCTGGAAAGGCCACGTGGGGAGGACTGGCCGCAAGGCAGCCGATGGGCACTGAGACCAGGAGGGCCTGGGGTGGCAGATGTGGCCAGGACTGCAGGTGGAGCCGCCGGGGGCAGCCCCTGCCCCTGCACCCCGCACTTGTAAGATCGGGGGACAGAGCGAGCACTCGTCTTGCGAGGGTGGCGCTGGTGTCACACTGCTCTGCCTGGGAGACCCAAAAGAGAAAGATGTTAACCGGCTCCTCACAACTGCCGGTGCCCTCTACCCAGTTATCACCCACGCTCACCCCACAGACATTCATTAAGCGCCTACTACGCGCCAACAAAGGGCACAAGGACGCTTAACCATTGGGGAGCCAGACATGACGACGATATAAGCATAAATCTCTTTCTTGGCCAAGCCCAAGAGCGGGGCCGGCTCGGATCCTTTATGGGAAGACAGTCAAGTCGCGGTGTTTGATCAAGGCAGACGGCGCGCACAGATTTGCAGCACAATAGGAGTTTGTCCTGCAGAGCGTTTCCATCAAAGCGTTCTCAAGGTCTTTAAGCCTGTTAAACAGCCACTGAGGGTGGCCACCCGTGCACCTACACGGCGCCTGCTTGGTGTCCTCCAGCAAATACACAGGCCGTGGAGAACCGCTCGCACTGGTCACCGGGAGACGTGGAGCTGGGGGCCCCAGGGCAGCTCGCTCACCCGGGGAGAGAGAGGCCAAGGGAGAACTTCAACCCGGACCGAAGTCTCATACCCGTGAGGACGCACGGACAGGACTCAGAGTCCCACTCCCTCCCGCAGCAGCAGCCCCAGCCCTGCAGGCAAGGGGGAGGGGAGCCAGCGGGTCCTACCAGCCCCCTACAGAAAGCCCGAAAAGCTTGGAGCCCCTGGGAAGTCTTGGGGTTGTCTCGACTCTGCCTCCTTCTCTGGCCTGGCCATGTCTGCCCGGCCTGCAGCCACAGGCCCCGTCCCAGATGGGCTTTGATGGTGGCCCTGCCATCTGCCCCTAGCCCAGAGGTGTCACTCACCTTTTCTTGGGGCCGCAGGTCTCTGTACAAATGCACAAGTGTGTACACTCGCACACATGCATGCATGCGTGCACACACACACACACACATGTGCACACATGCATGCCCCACTAAACAACACCAGCCCAGCTCTCTCCCCCAACCCTTCCTCTACCTCACCCTGGCCTGACGTCATCCTCAGCCCCACCAGCTTTCCCTCAGGAACCCTCTGGCCCCTTCCATCTGAACAGGACAGTTGTCTTTATGCCCACGTTCCCAGTGCACAGACAACGAGACATGGACAGGGACAGACGGACAGACACGTCTTTCTCCCCGTCAGGCTCCGAGACGAAGAAATACGATTGCTTTCCACGTCCGCGCTCCCTCCAGACCGGTATGAAATCGTCCAGAGGTCACATGTAGGCCTGGGCCTGTGCCCGTCGGAAGTGGCTGCAGACACGGCCAAGCACTGCACTAGCACACCCGGTCCTCACACGGCCCGCCCGGGGGACTGCTGCTCCATCCCCACTGGCAAGGCACAGAGAGGGTAAGAAACGTTCCTGACATCACAGAGCTGTGCTTGAACCCAGGCAGCTCTAGCGCTTGCTCTCTTACCTGGAATCTGAAGGGCTTGGCAAGGGCCCCGGTTCCCAGACCCCCATCACTCAAAGACGCTGGATATGCCACAGTAATCTATGCTGCGTAACAGCCGTCCCAAATTTAACGGCGTAAGACAAGAACCATTCCTTCACGAGCGGGGACTCTGTGAGTCAGGAATCGGACGGGGAAACCAGGGAGGCGTGCGTGGCTGTGACCAGGATCTGCTGGAGGTTTCTTCACTCCCAGCCCTGGGCTGAGACGGCTCGGGAGCCAGGTTCGGCCGCGCCCGTGCACACACGGAGCCCTCGTGCGTGGCTTCTCCACGCGACTTGAGCTTGTCGCGGCACAGTGGCGGGTCCTGGGGGCGCATCCCAAGGGAAGCCGGCAGAGGCTCAGACGTGTTCCGACCTGGCCTGGGAAGTCCTCACTGTCGCTCCTGCCACAGCCTATCAGTTGCAAGTGAGCCACAGGCCAGCCCAGGCATGGAGAAAGAGACTCCACTTCTGGACAGAGAGCAACACAGTCCCAGCGCAGAAGAGCGTGAGGGCAGGAGGCAAGGTCATGGCCACTTTTGGAAAACGCAACCTGCCACCCACCTGCCTGGCCCAGCCCACCTCCTCCAGAAACTTCCGTGTCCCAGTTATAGTTCACTTAGAGGCCCTACAGGAATTGACTGCTCAATACAGTGGTCTTAGTGTCCCTTTGGCTGGAAAACCACTGCTTAGAGCTGACATGGGCATTGACAGTGGGGACAGAGGTAGCACTTAAACAGGAAGGCCCAACTGCTCCTGGGAGCGGCCTCTTTTCCATGCTGTCGTGGAGTCTCCTGGCAGTGGGGTGGTCAGGATACAGCAGCATTTCATTTCCCCCAAAAGCTCTTCTCAACTAGCAATTGCTGGGGGAGCTTGCAGGCCCAGGGCCCCCAGCAGAGTTGGGTTGAACTACTCTTGGGGCGGTGACAGCTTTGGCAGTTTTTACAGGGTCCCCAGGTAATGCCATTGAGCACCGAGTCTGAGAACACCTGCCTCAGGAAGGGCCCCCTGTGACCAGCCATCTAAACCACCTTCCATCTTCACAAGCCACGTAGGTGTGTGGGGATTTCTCCGGCTCCTAGATACAACATATTCTTTTTAAAGAATTTGGGCATCAGGCTTGTCCCCACTAGTGGGGGACGAGCAGCTATTTGAGCTGAAAAAGAAAAAAGGTGCAGGTTGTACTGGTTCAGCCCCGCACTCCCATGTGGGGGCAGCAGATGAAGAATCAAGACACAGGCACAGAGACTCAAGCCAAGGTGTCGAGAGTCGAGAGCATTCTCCCCAAGGCCTGCTTGCCTGTAAGTGACCCCCAGAGACAGACGAAGGAGGTTCCTACCTCCTGCTTTCCTTTCCTTGGCCCTTGGACAGCGTGAAAAGGGCAATAAATATGTCCCCGCAAATGATACTCAAAATATGTTCGGCAGCAAATTTTTTTGTGGGAATGCACAAAAGCTTGAAACATTGGAGTATTAAATACATTTAAATATTTTAGATACTACTGAGATGCCAGCTGGCTGAACCAGTCTTTTTTCCCAGTGTGGTGTGAAACAGACACCAAGTCGGAGCAACATACCCGTAACTGAGCGAGGAAGCCACGGCAGGAGATGCCCACTGCCCAAGTTGGGGGCAGTCGTGACTTTTACGTGCGAACGTGGCTGTGGTCGTGTCTCCTTGGAGCCGGCATCCTGTAGGTGACCTGACTTAGGACATTCCAAGAGGATGAGATCAAGAAGATGAGCTGTGTGTTGGGCGCTGGGCCCACCACCCCAGTTTTGACCTGGAGCCTCAGATCTTGGTGGCAGCTGTCCCTGGAGGGGTGACTTTGGGCAAGTTACTTCACCTCTCATCCATGCAGTAGGAGACAAGACTGAGACTTATCCCTTGGGGTTGCTGGGGGCTTAAATGGCTTAATGCGAGGGAAATGTCGCAAATGTTCCTGGCGCAGAAGGGCACATGAAGGCTTAACCATCCTTGCACCTGTCGTACCATCCACATTCACCTGTGGTAGCCAGCAAGGACGTTTTCACATGTCATTGCTATTCCCTGGGGCTCTCAGGGAAGGGAGGGTCGCACAAACAGGAAAACACACACAAGCCGCCCCCACAGGTTCCTACACTTAAGAGGTGTCAATCGACCAGTTGGCCCAGTGCTTAGCTGGCCTGCAGACTGGAGGGTCACAGCTGGCCTCTCATGCTGCAGACACATGTGGAGTGTACGCTCTTAGATTCTTCTAGAAATTTGCTTCATCCCAGAAGTGATTTTTTCCTCACTTTGTGCCAGGAAATTATGCTCTTCTCTCCAGAGCAGGCTCCAGGCCTCCGGGACTCTCCCAGGGTGTCCGTGTTAAGGGACGTTTGCTCCATTCACAGACCACCTGGCCGAGGTGGTGGTTTCTGGGGGCTGCACCGTCCCTAAAGGGGCTGATTTTGTCCCTAAAACTTTCATAACATGGATTCTTTTTTTAACTTTTCATTATACATATTTTACTTTCATTATAAGAATTTTTACTTATTTTCTTTTTTTTTTTTGAGACAGAGTCTCGCTTTGTTGCCCAGGCTAGAGTGAGTGCCATGGCATCAGCCAATCACAGCAACCTCAGACTCCTGGGCTCAAGCGATCCTCCTGCCTCAGCCTCCTGAGTAGCTGGGACTACAGGCATGCGCCACCATGCCCGGCTCATTTTTTCTATATATATTAGTTGGCCAATTAATTTCTTTCTATTTATAGTAGAGATGGGGTCTCGCTCTTGCTCAGGCTGGTTTCGAACTCCTGACCTTGAGCAATCCACCCACCTCAGCCTCCCAGATTGCTAGGATTACAGGCGTGAGCCACCGCGCCTGGCCTATTTTCATTTTTAACTTTGGTTTCTTTATTAATTTATTTTTAGAGGCAGAATCTGGCTCTGTCACCCAGGCTGGAGTACAGTGGCTGTCATCATAGCTCTCTGCAACCTCAAACTCCTGGCCTCAAGCGATCCTCCTGCCTCGGCCTCTCAGAGTGCTAGGATTACAGGCATCAGCCACCGCACCTGGCCATCTTCACTTTTTCGATGGTGTCCTCTGATAGAAAAAAGTCTTTCATTGTGATAAAGTCCAATTTTACTATTTTTGTTGTTGTTGCCTGCGCTTTTGGTGCCTTGACTAAGAAGCCATTGCCAAATCCAATGTCATGAAACTTTTCTCCTGTGTTTTCTTCTAAGCATTTTATGGTTTTAGGTCTTAGGTTTAGATCTTTGATCTATTTTAAATTAATTTTTGTGAGGAGTAAGGGTCAAAATTCATTTTCTTTTTTTGCATCCGGCTATCCAGTTGTCCCAACACCATTTGTTGGAAAAATACTTTCCCAATTGAATGGTCTTGGCACTCTTGTTAAGTTGAGTTGACTATAGACAGACATGTAGGTTTATCTCCGAACTCTGAGTTCTGTTACATTGGTGTGTGTCTATACTAGGCTGGTAGCACACTGCCTTGACTACCCATTGCTTTGTAGTGTGTTTTGAAATCAGGAAGTTTGAATCCTCTCACTACGTTGTTCTTTTTTGAGATTGTTTGGCTATTCTGGATAAGCTATTCATTTTCTATGCAAAATACATGCTGGGGCTTTCTCTGAATAGCAAGTGTGTGCGTAATTGTTCAGCTAGCATACTTTTTAAATTGTTTTATTGATATCTGTGTAGTTGTCTTACTTTTTAATCACTTCATTGACATTTCCACCCATGACTGTGTTCATCAGTTCACATACCTAAAATATTAAAGGAACATAGGAAGACAGGAAGAGCAAGAGAATGATTTGCAGGGTGCTCTGGACTGTGCAGAAATACGCACACGCGTTGGGGGAGGGATTGGCAGGGCTGGAGGACACTTTGACCCAAGTGCTTGCTTGGCTGAGCTAGTAATAAGTAACAGAGACCCAGGGAAGCCCTGTGGCTTTGACTCCAGTTATATAAATTAACCTGAGTCTACAAATCCCAGAGATTCCAAAAGGCAGTGAACCCTGAAATTTGCAGCCCAGAGGTTGTCACCCTCCCTCCCCACTTCCGCCCCAGGCTTCGTACTTCCTGCCCTGTTCGAGGTAGGTGGACCCTGGGGCCGTGAGCTGGAGGGACCCCACCTCCAAGGGGGCTTCAACTTGCACTCCTGGTTTGCCTATAACTATCGTGAGCCCTGTTTCCCCACAGTCCTCATGCAAACCCGGACGGGCCAGGCTGGGGGAGAGTTCGGATGAGCAGGACAAAGTGGACAGGGCTTCCCTGTTTCCCTGTAGGTGGCGGAGGTCCTAAGTGTGGTGGCTCGCTGCAAGGACTGACGAGACTCCATGGAGTTACACTCACGGCTAAGATTCATTACAGCGAAGGACACAGAGAAACATCACAGGAGAGAGAGGTATCGGCAGAGTCCAGAGAAGTCCAGCCCAGGCTCGTTGATGCCTCCTCATCTGAGACCACTCAGAAGGTGCATCTGAGAACCACAGGGACACATGGGGAAGACCCAGGGGACCTCATGCGAGTCTCAAGGTCCAAGGATTTTTCTTTGTTTGTTTTTCGAGACAGAGTCTCACTCTGTCGCCCTGGGTAGAGTGCAGTGGCATCATCATAGCTCGCTGCAGGCTTGAACTCCTGGGCTCAAGCCATCCTCCTGCCTCAGCCTCCCAAGCAGCTAGGACTACAGGCATGCACCACCACACCCGGCTAATTTTTCTATTTTTTGTAGCGGCGGAGTCTCGCTCTTGCTCAGGCTGGTCTCGAACTCTTGGCCTTAAGCGATCCTCCCACCTCGGCCTGCCAAAGGGCTAGGATTCCAGGCTCCAGCCACTGCACCGCCAGGCCAAGGTCCAAGGTTTTTATGGGGGTTTAGTCACATAGACATCCCGCTTAGCAATCAGCCGTGCCAACTGAAACCCGGGATCCCGGCACTGCAACCCCACTCACACCATCAATCTTGATGTTTGTGCAAACCACCCTGACAAGCTGGGAGAGCTTGCTCCAGGTGCACACAACAAAGCCATTCATCACCGACACAAAAACCTTCCGAAAGCCCCATTCCCAAGGGTTGGCCAAGGGTCAGTCATTGTTCTAGGTTTCCTTGGAGATGTGCAAGGAGCGAGCAACCAGCCTGCTGTGCTGGCTCCTCGCTCACATCTCGGACTGTCCAAGTGGTCACCAACTTGGTGACAGATGCGTCTAGAAGGCGTGGAGTGGGGCAGTCTCTGGAAACTGCTGGCCATTGGGCTCCATCGCTGTGGCCGTGTAAAGTGAAATGGGAGGATAGTGCCATAAAAGCACGGGAACGGATTTAAAATATTGAGAATATTTAATTACGGGCAGAGGCCATTCAATCAGCAATTTCCAATAATAATTATTGTTGTCCAACGAGTAGCTACGGGCTGCACTCTCTGTGCAAGATGGCCTGGACGCGCAGGGGTACAAGAGGGAGAGCGGATTGGTCTGACACCGAGGCTCTGCCCGAGGACGTCCCCCTCTGTCTGCCACAGAGGGTGACCCAGCGTCCTGGTTTGCCTGGGACCGAGCGGGTTCCTCATTAACGATGAGACTCACCCTGGACTAACACAAACCAGACAAGTTGGTGGCCCTGCTTGGCGGACAACTGTTTGCCCTATTGCTGTGGCAGATACTAAATGACCAATTTCGCAGTCACCTGTTCACTGGAACTGTCACCAGCGCCGTGAAGGGGGTGTACAGGGTGCGACGAGGGCTTCTACAAGGTCAAGAACACAGCCCCACCTCTGGCGCTGCCGCTGCCTCTGGCGGCCCCACAGAAGCACCCCCTGGGACTCACCGTGACTTGCAGGGCCCAGGCCTGGGCCCCTGAGGCCTACTGCTTCTGGACCCAACGCCGGAGATTTCACATGCCCAAACTGGGCAGTGACCTGCACCGGCGATCTCCAAACCCACCCACAGAGGCCACCGCCACTGCTCATCTGCCTGCCTCCCACCGGAGCCTGGGAGGGGCCGGTGGGACCACTCCCCGCCACCCGGAAGCGGAGCGCTCCTCCCACGATGACTGTCACCGTGCCACCTCTGCTCCCTAGTCCCGGGAGGGTTTGGCGGGTGACAGAGCCTGCACTGTGTTGAAATGGCGCCCCAGGAACGCATGTCTTTCTCTGAACCTCTGAGTGTGAACTTACTTGGAAGTAGGGTTGTGGCAGATACAGTTAGTTAGGTTAGGTCAAGGTCATACTGGGATAGGATGGACTCTAACTCCGATCTGACTGGTGTTTCCGTAGGAAGAGCAGACACCCAGAGACGCCACGCAGAGAACACCACGTGAAGACGGAAGCGGAGATTCAAGTTCCGCAGCTGCAAGCCAAGGGGTGCTATCGGTTGCTGGCGACCAGCAGAAGTTAGGAAGAAGCGAGGGGGACTCTCTTCTGAAGCCTCAGAGAGCCTGGCCCTGCAAGCATCCAGAGGTTGGACTTGTGGCCTCCAGAACTGTGGAGAATACATTCCTGTCATTTTACACCTCCCAGTTTGTGGAACCGTGATAGCCAGCTCTAGGAAACCAACACGGCACTGGGAAACGAACGACATCGCTGCTCCAGGGCCCCACAGGCTGTTGCGGACCAAGCTGTCTTCCCTGGTGCACCCCCTTCCCAAGAGCCCCCCGGTGGGCTCCAGCAGCCCCAGCCACCCTGCCATTGCCCCAACACGGCTGTCCCTGGGGTGGGACAGAGCCTGCCTGACCACTGCCCTGCCTGCCGTCCTCACCCCCCAGGCCTCCTGTCCCCCCACACTTCCTATTTCCCCTTATTTTGAAATTTCCCCACAGTAGAATTTGTATGCTTTATAATCATAAAGAAAAAGTTGAAATGAGCAAACAGATTCTCTTTTGGCAAAATATACACCAGTTTTCTATTTCTGCCCCGAGTATAGCCTGAGCCATAGAGTAGATATAACATCATTCACTGTCTTGATCTTATAAGACGAGCTGTTTGGGAAATAAAATCTACCCCCTCCCTTCCTTCCTCCCTTCCTTTCTCCCACCCTCTCCTCCCTCCCTCCCTCCCTCCTTTCCTTCTTCTTCCCTTGGCACCCAAGGCTCCATCCTAGCTGACTCCTCCTGCCTCGGGCTGTGCTGAGCTGAGCTTGCAGTCTGTTGCTCTGCATCTCTGCAGCTGTGCTAACCCCGGTGCCCTGCTTACGCCGGCTTTTCCTCTCTAATCCCCGAGTTTAGGATGGAAAACACTGGCTGTTCTGATTTCATTAGGCTGGCAGATGGTTTTTGCTAATCATGTAGACAGTCTCTTAAAGACGCTGGTTAAAATGAACGTCATTCAACATGTTTGAAATGGCCAGGAAGAAATTGCAGTTTGGTTCTGATTTACCAAGTCCCATATATGGAAATATCCAGGCAGGGACACGGCCGTGGGCAAATTGCAATGGTGATGAAGCATCACTTGGCACTGTTTCATTTCATTCACTGGAAAATCTGTGAGAGGTAGGTGGGTGCCCAGCCTCTTGCTGCCTGCCAGGGATGCAGAGAGGATGGAATGGGTCTTTATATTAGTGATAGCTTTTGGCTAGAAGTAAAAGAAACCCAAGAGAAGGCTCATATTACCCAGGAAGGGTGTAAGAAATAGCTGGGCTTCTAATCTACATGGGACAAAGGTATCGTCTCTGCGGTGCTTATCTCAGCTTCTGTCTGAATTCACCTCTCTTGCCCCAGGAGTGCTCTTCTACAACCAAGAACACTACACCCACCTCCAGAGCACAACTGCAACCTGCTGCTCCCCCAAAAGCCCAGAAATCCCAGGGAAGGGCTCTGATTGGTCCAGCTGGGGTGAAATCTCCAGCTCTGACCAATCAGTGGTGGCCGTGTGGGTGGAGTCTGCTAGATCATGGCAGCTCTCATTGGCACCATGAAGTTATGGTGGGATGGAGGAGCACTTCCCAGAAGAGGGTCGAATCAGACCCTCAGTAGACAAGAGTCAACGTCTACCACAGCCCTGCCACAGCCTACCTGGGCACGAGGCTCAGCGGTGTGAGGAGTGCTGGGACAGACGCGTGCACAGGGGCCTCTGCAACGGGAAAGTGCAAGCACTTCTCTCTGATTCGAGTCAAACCGAGTAGTGAAGGGAGTGAAGGCAGAGGCTGGTGTTACAAGAGAGGCCTAGGGCGTGGAGAATTCTAGCTGATGAGGAGACGGGGTGTGTGTGTGTGTGTGTGTGTGTGTGCATTTGGAGGAGGGTATTGAAGATGGTTTTCTCCTTACGAGTCCATGATAGAACAGCTATCCTGATAGCTGTGTCCTGATAGAACAGCTTTTTTTTTTTTTTTTTTTGCCTAAATTATATTAACTCAATAGAATCATGAGCAAACAGACAAACCCAAATTGGGAGACAGCCTAGAAAATGAGCAGTGGCGATCAGAAAGACCAAGAAACAGAGCAGTTGGCACCAATTGGAGAAGACTAAGGAGGCCAGCCCTATAGGATCCCTGGCCTGTGTTCTGGAACAGAAGAAGGACACTGGCAGGTGTGCCAAGGGTCTCGAAGCCCCTCGGGCTCTGAGAATCAGTAGAAGAGCACGCGGAGCTTAGAGACGCTGCTGTGCGCACGGCTACGGCTGACTACAGTGAAAGGACGCAGATGGGCACAGAGGGCAGAGTCCAGGAGAGACTGACACCAGTTGCCAGCCTTCCCCTTCCAGAGGGGATGCACAGACAGCTCTTATTTCTCCCAGGAAAGATGTGTGTCGTACACACAAAACGCTGCCAACCCGGGAAGCTCACCCCAGCCTTGGTGCCCAGGGTGTTTACTGGGAATCGGTCACACAGGGGTGGAGCACCGTCTCGACCTTCATTACTCATGTCCCCCGCTTCCAGAGGGTGAAGGAATACAGCGAGACCCAAGGCCCCACCAAAAATCACACTGGCAGTATAGACTGTCTGACGCGGCCCAAGGGCCCAGGTGAATAGAGACACTCTAATCAGGGAGGATATTCTAAGGGCTTAGGGCTTTTCTCCCCGGAGCTGGCCAGGAGCCAGGCCTTTCTCTGGAAGATGCAGAGTTTGAACAGCCCAGCATTAACCCTTTACTCCACAGAGAGAAAACTAGTGAAATACAAGTGAGTCTGCAACTTAGTCGATAGTCTTGAACCAAGGATTTTTTTGCCCTAGGTTTGAGCATTGTCTCACAGCGTCAGAGCCACGGAGACCCTTGGCTCTCTGAAGGTTTGCTGAAAAATCAACTCACAAAAGGCAGATTAATTGGAGAAAAGGCATACACATTTATTTAACATGTATACACGGGAGCCTTCGGAGTGAAGACCAAAAGATAAAGGGGAAATTGTCGGTTTTCATGCTCAGCTTCAGCAAGGTCGGGACAGCTGTGTAGAAATGAGGTTGGACAAAAGGGGTCTGAGCTAGTGCTCACAGACTGAGGGGACCCAGCCGGGCCCGGCTGTCTGCAGTCTTCCCGGCCCCTCTGAGCACAGGCTGTGGGGCAGGGGCATTTTTAGAATTGTGTCTTATGACCTGTGTCAAACAAGCCAGCTCAGATCATTTCTTCATGGCCAGTTTTTACACAGAATATTTTTTAGGTTTTATGGCTGGCTTCCACGGAAAGGAATCCAGGTTTCTATGACCCGCCTTGGGGAAGAGGGATTCTGGTTTCTGTGGGGGAGAGGGGGGTCTCAGGGGAGAATGGGACTGAGAGACAGGCGGGCAGAAGAGGGTCAGAGAAAAACGTTTGCTTCTGAGGCTGCTTCTGAGGTCTTCATTTCAGTGTGTTGTTTTCTGAGCCCCAGCATTGGTCATATAAATCAATAACATTACAGGAAGCTAGGTAATAGATATATTACACACCAGTGGTTTACACCAGGCGTCCTCAATCTACGGCCCAGGGGCCACATGTGGGTGTTTTTGCCCGTTTGTTTTTTTACTTCAAAAGAAGATATGTGCAGTGTGCATAGGAATTTGTTCATAGTTTTTTTTTTTAAACTATAGTCCGGCCCTCCAACGGTCTGAGGGACAGTGCACTGGCCCCCTGTTTAAAAAGTTTGAGGACCCCTGGTTTACACTATTTTTGCAACTTTCTCTAAGTCTAAAATTAATTCAAAATAAAACGTTAACAATAGCCTGGCCAGGCGCTGTGGCTCATGCCTGTAATCCTGGCACTCTGGGAGGCCGAGGCGAGTGGATCGCCCAAGGTCAGAAGTTCGAAACCAGCCTGAGCAAGAGCGAGACCCCGTCTCTACTATAAACAGAAAGAAATTAATTGGCCAACTAATATATATAGAAAAAAATTAGCCGGGCATGGTGGCGCATGCCTGTAGTCCCAGCTACTCGGGAGGCTGAGGCAGCAGGATTGCTTGAGCCCAGGAGTTTGAGGTTGCTGTGAGCTAGGCTGACGCCATGGCACTCACTCTAGCCTGGGCAATAAAGTCTAAAAAAAAAAAAAAAAACCAATATCCATGGAACTCCATGGACAAGCAATGAAAGAAATAAGAAAATATATTATCTGTGTTCATCTGGCCCCTGCACCTCATTTTCTCATGTAGTAGGGCCCAGTCACTGACTGACTCCAGCACAAGCGTTTACAGAGTCATTCAGCATTTATTATGCACCTCTTGTATGTTGAACACCCTGCTGGCTTCCTTGAGGAATAGCTCAATATGCATCGTTCTTGCAGACAATCAAATCCTCAGGTAATCTTTGAAGCCTCAGTTTCCCCCTTTCACGAATAGGAATGAAAATATTTTATGCACTGATGCAGTGTGCTACCCACGGGAGACTGCTGTTAATGTCTACAGACTCAAGTGTCTTCTGCGCCTCCACCTGGCTGTGTCGTTCTGCCGGTGTGTTTGGCTTCTGTGACTCTCTTCAAGGAGATGTCACCAATAATCTGTATTTCAAAAAAGAAGGACACAGCCCTTGCAGAGGGTTGGATTCTTCCCAGGAATTCGAGTTGGGGTACCTTTCCTTTGTTCTTGGCGGGGGCATTGTGTACCTCTTTAGGTTTGTCTCATTGCTGTCCCACCCCACGGAAACAGAAGCTCAGTGGAAACAGAGAGCCGTCTCTCTTACTGGTTGCTGTAGCCCCTGTGCCGAGAACAGCACCTGGCACTCAACAAATGTGCGTTGAAATTAAGAACGAGTTTCTCTCGGCCATTAAACCCTTGCATTGGTACAGTGTCTAATAGCGCTGGAGTGTCATGTCCAAATTTATACACTCCTGGGTTGTTCAGGAATTGGAGGAATGCTCTCTGGGGAGTTTAGAAAATTAATATATTTTGCATACTCAAATTCTATGTTAGTGTAGTGGCTGTGAAAGAAAAAAGTGACCTTTTTTTGATCGAACATAAGCAGCAATAGCAGGAGCAGCCCAAGCCCAAACAATGGCATGAAAACTAGAAGTGGAAGTATTTTTAGACAGATCTCCCACTACAGATTGAATGACTGGGATAGACTGGTAATGCTAACATTGGGGAGTAGCTGATTATTGTGTGTTTGGGTTTGTTGTGTTTTTTTGTCAATTCCCTCTTATAATCACTTGTTAAGTGATTGTATAAAAGTGGTTATACGCCAATGCCTTGTCAGCAGAAATTGACCAACACATTACTGGAGTAGAATAAAGACTCTGGAAAGAGACCCATGAATAAAGGATAGATTGTTCAGGAAAGGGCATGGGACAATCAGGTAAGCACTGGGAGGAAGAAATGCAGCTATATCATGCCACATATGTTATGGATTGAATTGTGTCCTCCAAAAGATATGTGGACGTTCCAACCCCTGCTGTCTGTGACTGTGACCTTATTTGAAAATAGGGTGTTTGCAGATGTCAGCAACTGAAGATGAGATCATCAGGATGGCCCTCGTCCAGTATGACCGATGTCCTTTTACGAAGAGGAGACAAGACACAGACAGAGACACACAGGGAGAGCGCCGTGTGAGGACGGAGACAGAGACCGAAGTGACACAGCTCCAAGCCGAGGCGTGCCGAAGGGTCCTGGCAACACCAGCAGCTCAGAGAGAGGTGCGGCCCAGCCCTGCCGACACCTCGATTTTGCATCTCTTGCAACCAGAATCGTGAAAGAATAAACTTCTGTTGTTTGAAGCCACTCAGGTGTGTGGTGATTTGTTATAAGAGCCTTGAGAAATTAATGTAATACACAGTAAAATATTCCCAAAGGTCAAATATATCAATGTTTAAAGCATGAGAAGAAATAATGAAATAGTATAGTTTGGGGAGAGAAAAGCCTTTCTTATCCTAACACTAAGGTCTGAAATTATGAAAGAGAAGATTGACCAACTGATTACATAAAAAAATATATATTTCTGGCTGAGCGTGGTGGCTCACGCCTGTAATCCTAGCACTTCAGGAGCTGAGGCAGGAAGATCACTTGAGGCCAGGAGTTCAAGACCACCCTAGGCAACCAGCAAGACCCGTCTCTACAAGAAATACAAAAAATTAGCCAGGCATGGTGGCGCATGCCTGTAGTCACAACTACTCAGGAGGCTGAGGCAGAATTATCACTTGAGCCTAGGAATTTGAGGTTGCTGTGAGCTATGATGGCATCACTCCGCTCTGGCTTAGGCAGCAGAGTGAGACCTTGTCTCAAAAAAAAAAGTATTTATATATATATATATATATATATATATATATATATATTCCTGTACAGCCCACAAAAAAGTATAAAACTAAAAGAAATATTAGAGATGCATTTGCAACCTGTGACAAAGAACTTACATGCACAATTCATAAGGGCTCCTGTAACTTATAAAATATAAATAACCCACCATATATATAAACAAATGGCTGGAAAAAGTAAAGAAGAAATTCAAATCGCAATGAAACGTGAAGAGTTGTTCCACTTCACTGATAATCACATAAATGAAAATTAGGATAAAAATAGACAATTTCTCCCAAACCGTACTGGCAAAGATGAATTGGATTGACAGCATCAGCCCTGACAGTGGTGGCTCCTGGTCCCCACCCGGGGCATGTGGGAACGCCAGGTGTGCAGACGTGAGTTGACCAAACCCTGCATGTGGCCCGTGACCGGCTGTGAGCCCCGGGAGTATCCTTCCCGATAACGGTGCCTCTGTGAGTGTGAGGCCTTGGGCTACACCCACGGTTTACACTGACAAGGTGACTATGACGAAGGCTGGCTTTTGCATGTCCAAGGCTCTGGGCCACGCTGCATCAACTTGACCTCCGTGGGCTGGAGTTGGTGGCGTGCCCTCCTGTTGGCACTGGACACCTACATGACTGACTCCAGTGAAAACCCTGAACCCCAAGCGCAGGTGAACTTCCCTGCCTGACAACGCCTCGTGCGTGCGTGCAGTTACCATCCCTGCTGGAAGAGTTAAGTGCTCTCTCTCAATCCTCCACCTCCACCCGCCCCGGCTTCCATGGAGCACGAGGTTGCAGCGATCCCACTTCCAGGCTAATTGGGGAGGTTGTGGGCCACCCACCGCGATGCTTCCACGGACCAGAGACAGGAGGCAGAAGAGAGGCCCCAACATTTTAGCTTTTATGTTCGTATTATTATTATATAATTATGTTTACTATTATTGTCATCAACATGTTTTTATTCTGCAAACATCCATCTCACGCCCAGTATGGGCCAGGCACCGTGCGAGGTAAATTATCAGGTTTTGTTAATGAAGCCGAACCACACCCTGGGTTCAATAAAGAGATAACTAAATCCTAGCACTGTGGGAGGCCGAGGCAGGCGGATAGATTGAGCTCAGGAGTTCGAGACCAGCCTGAGCAAGAGCGAGACCCCATCTCTACTAAAAATAGAAAGAAATTAATTGGCCAACTAAAAATATATGGAAAAAATTAGTCGGGCATGGTGGCACATGCCTGTAGTCCCAGCTACTCAGGAGGCTGAGGCAGAAGGATTGCTTGAACCCAGGAGTTTGAGGTTGCTGTGAGCTAGGCTGACACCACGGCACTCTAGCCCAGGCAACAGAGTGAGACTCTGTCTCAAAAAAAAAAAGAGAGATAACTATATTGAAATATGGCATAAATTACATTATATGGTTAAGATGCTCTAAAAATACTACTTGGAACAAGCGAATGTCGAACAAGGCAAGGGGAACATTTAGCTTCCCTTCTGAATGCTTTCATTTGTTGTTGATGAAACATTTCTGCACTCGGCAGGGAACCAGTCCACACGGCCGGCTCCGATTCCAGCCCGCCCCAGCGTGTGCTCCCACCGCGAACGTCCAGGTGCCCCTGGGATGGTGATGCAATCCTCTTCGCACTGTTTATAATTCCTGAGAAGCAAAGACATAATTGCCTCTTGCAGCTTGATCTAATTGCTTGTCTGTTTCTGCCCCCGCCCCAGGGAGACACAACTCTGTCCCCTGGCCTCCAGCCTGGGGGGCTGGGGGTGGCCATCATGGGCAGGGGAGGCGGGCACCCTCTGAAGCTGCATTTGCACTGTAAGCAGACCACTTTGGGGTGGCTCGGGGTGCGAGGTAGGGCCGGGGGTTCCTGGCTCTCTGATCCCTAAAAACTCATAATAAGCCGGGTTACTGGCCGGGCGCGGTGGCTCAAGCCTGTAATCCTAGCTCTCTGGGAGGCCGAGGTGGGCGGATCGTTTGAGCTCAGGAGTTCGAGACCAGCCTGAGCAAGAGCGAGACCCCATCTCTACTATAAATAGAAAGAAATTAATTGGCCAACTAATATATATAGAAAAAATTAGCCGGGCATGGTGGCACATGCCTGTAGTCCCAGCTACTTGGGAGGCTGAGGCAGCAGGATTGCTTGAGCCCAGGAGTTTGAGGTTGCTGTGAGCTAGGCTGACGCCATGGCACTCACTCTAGCCTGGGCAATAAAGTGAGACTCTGTCTCAAAAAAAAAAAAAAAAAAAAAAAAAAGCCGGGTTACTGAGGGCGGATCAGGCTCTTTCTTTCCATGGCCATTGCAGAGTCTTCCCCTGCGGGCCCAAGGGGAGGGTCCCCTGCTCTCAGTTCTCCTCCTCACTGAAGACTGAGGTGTCCCCAACAGGGTCCCTGCCAAGAGCCCTCCCAGGACAGTCCAATTTCACAGCGAGGCCAAGTTGAAGCTGCTTCTCACACGTCCCACACCAGCCTGTCCATCTGCCTATATGGAAAGCCTTTGAAACAAAATTAGGGGTAAGAAAATTAAAATTCATTCAGTACTTGCTCTGTGCCAAGCTCCGTAGCTGGCATTTCCTTTCCATCAACTCACTTGGGCAAGTTTCTTCACCGCTCTGTGCCTCAGTTTCCCCACGTGTACAGGTAAACCTAGTGGCACTAGTGCTCAGAGGCATGCTGTGAAGAAAGACTGACACATGACACATAACAGCCTCGGAGCAAACCCCGGAATGGGGATCACTGGATACATGTGAGTAGCTATCTCCTCCTCTTTCTCTTCCCCAGAGAAAGTTATTCAGCCCATTTTGCAGATAAGACAGCAGAGGCTCTGGGCAATGAAGGGACAGACCCTCACAAGTACCTCCTGGGTGGGAGTGGCCCCATCCCCCAGCCCAGGGTCCACCTCAAGGTCACACCATCTCTCCCTTCAGAGCGCACAAAGCATTTCTGACACCTAGAAAATAGGTACCGCCTCCCAGTGCAGTTGTCATCATTTACTTTCAAATTCCTCCACACAGACAGGGGCTTCCAACGCTTTTGATGGCAACAGCTGGGCTGTGAAATGTTTTACATCTACGTAAAGTGATGTCACAGTTTCATGAAACAATGCTTTCTCTGACTGTGTTCTATGCACCCTGGTATTTTTTTTAGTAGGTTCTATTTTATTTTATTTTTTAAGTGCTGATTGCAACAAGCCTTGCCTGGCAGTTTGAAAATCACTGGCAGGGCGGAGTGGCCAGTGAGGGAGGGAGCCAGTTTAAGCTGTGCCCAGGGCTGTGTGGCACTGTGTGAGCCGCTGTGTCCAGGTGAGGCCCCGAGGGCTCCCTCCGGGTTACCTGGGCCCAGCGTCCTCAGCACCTGCTGTGTCCTGCCTCAGGGGGACGGCCACATGCCCTAGGTCCGAGATTCAGGGGACTCCCAGATCCGTTCAGGCTATTCACCCCACCCCCAAAGACATGTTCCTTTAGGATTTTGTCCGGAGTCCCCTCTAGAGGAGAGGCACTCCTCTGCTGTGTGCATCTTGGTGTTTAAGGGACTAGCACTGCGAGGTTGGGAGACTCAAACCTCTTCCCGGGACCAGCCAGGGCTGTGCTGGGTGGGGAGGAGGAAGGGAGGAGGATGCTGAGGGGACACTTGCTCCAGGAGGAGCCTGTCCCCAGGTCCCTTCCTGAACCGCCGGCCTCTCATGGCTCTGCCCATCCCCTCCTCTTCCCCTGCTGCATGACCACCCTGCACTCCCAGCTTCCTTTGCCACCGACTGTGGCCTGCGACCAAATTCAGGCCCAAGGATGGTGCATGGCCACAACAGGCAGCAGCTCCAGGCCTGGCCCATCACCGCCACCCGGGCGGGCCTGCTCCTCCACACTCTTCCCTCCTCTTCAGCCTGATACAGGGGGTGCAGGGGCCTTGGAGGCCCTGCACAGAAGATGGAGGGGACAAATACAGAGGGTGCCCAGATCACCGCTTAGACAGATGCCATCTCCTCACCAGGATCACTCATTCTGAACCTCCCATGGTGGAGAAATAAACGTACTTATGTTAACCCACTAGGATACAGGGATTACCCAAGCCAACTAGCGAATGTTCTCCAAATTTCTAAACTATCCAAGTTCAAGGAAGTGGAGACTGTTCATTGGACAGTCTCCAATGTAGCAAATTGAATTTAGCAAAAGATTATTTTGAAATAGGAAATACCCTGTACACTGGTTTGAATAGTGTCTCTCCAAAATGTACATCGACCTAGAGCCTCAGAATGAGACCTTATTTGGAAATAGGGTCTTTGGGAACGTGACCAGTTAAGGCGAGGGCATATGGAGTAGGGTGGACCATTGCCCAGTGACTGGTGTCCTTACAAAAAGAGAGAAATTCAGACACAGACACAGACACGCAAGGGACAGGCCGTGTGAAGACGGGCAGAGGCCGGAGTGATGCGGCCGCAGATCGGAGGACACCAGGGACCGCTGCGAACAGCACCACGCGGGAGGCAGGGTGGATTCCCTCCCAGAGCCTTCCAGGAGCGGGTGGCCCTGCCGACACCTTGGTTGGGGTTCTCTGGCCTCTGGAACTGTGAAAGAATAAATTCCTGTTGTTTTAAGCCACCCAGTTGTGACACTGTGTTGCGGCAGCCCCAGGAAACGCACCCTGCCATCAAAGCTTTGTGTAATTGTAAGAAATTGCAGTTTTTTGCCCAGTTCTGGGCCAGGCCATGTGCTCTTAGAAAATGGCCATCCTGAGTCCTCGCTTTTAGCTGGAGGATGAGAGCTGACACCCCAGGGCAGGGGACCCCTCCACTGCTCAACCAGCCGGAGAAATCCCCCTGGGGCCAGCTTGCTGCGAGACCCGCAGAGCAGACAAGCTTTCTGCTCAAGGAAAACACGGGCTCTTCAGTCCCTGGCAGGGCCTAACTGCCCGAGGTGGCTTGGCCAGGGCTCTGCAGCGGTCCCAGCCCCGGCGGAGGGGAGGCCGGAAGGGGCAGACCGGGGAAGGCCAGACACGGGGTCTTCGCGCCCTGCCCCCAGGCTGCTCCTGGAGCCCGGCCCGAGGGCTGCATGTCGGCTTGTCAGCCCAGGCCACGTGTGTAGACCAGAATCAGAGAGCTTTTCACCAACCTCACTTCAAGCATTCAGAAATATAACAAATTACGCGGTACGTGGCTTCCGGAAGCAAATTTTAAAAGGCAAAACCTACTGTAAGCACAGTAGCTAATCAGACCACCTCTTGGAATACGGGTGCACGTGTGTCTTCTTAAACGTGAATCATCACTCCGGGCTTCAGTCGCTGGGGCCGCAGGACCAGAGCACCACACACGGGGTGGCTTAAACAACGGAAATGTATCCTGTCACGGTTCTTGAGGCTGGAAGTCCAAAATCAAGGTGTCAGCGTGCTGGCTTCTTCCGAGGCCGTGAGAACAAACCCATCCTGGGCTCCCCTCCAGGTCCCGGTGGCTCTCGGGCAATCTCTGGCGCCCCTTGGCTCGTAGTGGCATCACCATGACCTCTGCCTCTGTCTTCTCAGGGTGTTCTCCCTGGCACACGGCTGTCCCCAAATGTCCCCTTTTCGTGAGAACACAAGCGGCAGCGGACTAGGGGCTGGCCCCACTGCAAGGTGACCTCAGCCCAACTTAACTCATTACTAAATCTGCAACGTCCCTGTTTCTAAGTAAGGTCACATTCTGAGGTACTGGGGTTTAGGACTTAACATATGGATTGAGGGGGGGGGGACAATTTCACCCATAAACTCCACATAAATTATTTTTGTTAAAAACTGTATTCAGTTTGCCTTAAGTGGGTTTAAATTTTTTTAATTTTTTTCTTTTTGAGACAGAGTCTCACTCTGTTGCCCAGGCTAGCGTGAGTGCCATGGCATCAGCCTAGCTCACAGCAACCTCAATTTCCTGGGCTCAAGCGATCCTCCTGCCTTAGCCTCCCAAGTAGCTGGGACTACAGGCACGCGCCACCACATCCAGCTAATTTTTTCTATATACTTTTAGCTGTCCAGCTAATTTCTTTCTATTTTTAGTAGAGACGGGGTCTGGCTCTTGATCAGGCTGGTCTCGAACTTGTGACCTCCAGCGATCCTCCTGCCTCGGCCTCCCAGAGTGCCAGGATTACAGGCGGAAGCCACCCTGCCCAACTTCTTAAGTGGAGTTAATATGCATGACAATAAAATGAGAGTCATAAAATATCCCCTGGGGACAACCACTTTGAAAAACTTTTTGGAAGTTCTTGAAAAGCTGAACGTAAGCCGCTCTCAGTGTTGTGTTCACCACAGGGAGCAGCACTCCTGCTTGTTGCTAGAAACTGAAATCTTTCCTAATGCCCCGTCTCAACTGGAGGACAGGGCACTACACTGTGACGTGTTCAAGCAGGGGAATTCTACTCAGCAACAACAAGGAGCAAACGCCAGCCTCACACAGCTACACAGAGGGATCTAGCCAGTGTAATGCCAGAAAATCGGGCACCGAAGAGAATAGACTGTTTCATTCCATTTACATGCAGTTCAAAAAGAGGCCACAGGTTTCAGGAATCAAAATGGCAGTGACCTTTGGGTATGGGCAGCGACTGGCAGGTGCATGGACGGAGGAACCTTTTCTCTGTTGCTGAGGATGTTATTTCTCGGTCAGAATGTTGGTTGCAACGGTGTGCTTGGATTGTGGAAATTCATTGAGCTGAAGTTATGTGCACTTTTTTGTATGTAAACTATACTCCATGGAAAGTTTATTTTAAAAAAATGTCCCCCGTCTCTATTAATTGCTAGTGCAATGATTTAGGTAGGGCCGGTTACCTAACATCTCT
This sequence comes from Mirza zaza, assembly GCA_008750895.1. Lineage (NCBI taxonomy): Eukaryota > Metazoa > Chordata > Mammalia > Primates > Cheirogaleidae > Mirza > Mirza zaza. The sequence goes on from VSMD01081893.1 coordinate 36,872, forward strand.
CAGTCCCGGTTTCTTTTCTCTTGTAAAACCTGATAGAGTCAATGTGAGAAAGAATGTAAGTTTCTGGCACAGAGTAACTGCTCAGTAAATGGCAGCATTTCTTTTTTTACTAGGCAAAATGGATTTTTGGTGGTGAAAGTGAGAAACTGGGGAGTAATGACAGGTGGGGCACAAGGGGCTTCTGGGGTGCAGCTGGCAGATGGAGCCCAGCAGTGGTCATGGGCATGTGCTCACCTGGTCACAACTCATCCTTCCAGCCGGGCACTTGAGTCCTGTGCCTTGCTGTGGGCATGTCATACTTCAATAGAGAAGAAGTTTACCAAAAATGCAAATAAAAGTGTCCATTTCGTAGATGGTGGGATAAAGGAGATACGCTATATAAGGCATTTAGTACAGTCCCTCCCATGATTTAAAAGCTCGGTAGATATCTGCTGTGGCAGCTGCACAATCCCTTGTCCAAAAAGCTCTGGGTTTTTGGCATTCAAGTTTGGGGGGGGTCCCAGGTAGATGATTGGGCATATCCTGAACATCACTGGCCGTCCCTAGCAGAAAACAGCACTGCTATTCTCACCGGGGTATGAAGTCTGTGAATAGCCCAAGTCAGTTCGGATCAGTTTTGCCCCAATGGGTTTTGTCTCCAAATTACCCTCCAGAATTTTCCAGAGTGTTCAGGGTTACAGAATTGTGGAGAAGGGGTCGGGTTGCCTGTGTTTTCGACGCCGTGCTGTGAATCCTGTAATGTGGTTTTCTGCAACTGGAAACTGGAGGGTTTTCGTGTGCTGTGTGAGCTCTGGTGCATCGTTTTCAGTGTCAGGTGACGCTGCCTATTCTGCAGAGACTTGAAAACTGAAAGGGAAGCAAGAAGTGCCCCCAGCGCTCACCTAAACAGATGCTGCGGTTTCCACCAGACCACAGGCCGCCCCGCATCTCAGCGGCTTCTACGGGTTGGCCTGACACAGCCCGGCACCAGGGCCCTCAAGAGTTTCCCAGACACCAGCAGTTCCATCCTCTTCCCATCTGTGCCTGTGCTGGGCCTGGCAGCCCAGATGAGGGGGTCTCATGGGGACGGGATACCCAGTGGGTGGAGGATGCCTGGTTGGTTAAACTCGAATTCAGACCAACAACAAATAATTCTTTGTGTAAGCATATCCCATGCAAAACTCGAAACACACTAACAAGTTATTCATTAGTTACTGGAATCCAGATTGAACTAGCCATCCTGTGCTTTACGTGGCAGCCCTCCAGAAGGTGTGTCTCCAAGTCGGAGGGTCCCTGCAGAATAGCAACCCACAGTTAGAGGACGATGTGTGTCCCCCCAAAATTCACATGCTGAAGCTCTAACCCTCAGAACCTCAGATTCTAACTGTCTTTGGAGATAAGGTCTTTTTCTTTTTCTTTCTTTCTTTCTTTTTTTTTTTTTTGAGACAGAGTCTCTCTCTTGCCTGGACTAGAGTGCCGTGGTGTCAGCCTAGCTCACAGCAACCTCAAACTCCTGGGCTCAAGTGATCCTCCCGCCTCAGCCTCCGAAGTAGCTGGGACTACAGGCATGCACCACCATGCCTGGCTAATTTTTTCTATATGTTTTTAGCTGTCCAGCTAATTTCTTTCTAGTTTTAGTAAAGACAGGGTCTCGCTCTTGCTCAGGCTGGTCTCGAACTCCTGAGCTCAAGCTATCCTCCCGCCTCGGCCTCCCAGTGTGGTAGGATTACAAGGCATGAGCCACCACTCCCGGCCTTGGAGATAAGGTCTTTAAAGAGATAATTTAGTTCAAACGAGGTATGTAAGGTGGGCCCTAATGCAATATGACTGGTGCCTTCATAAGAAGAGGAGGAGAAAGGGAAGGCCACGTGGAGACAGAGCAAGGAGGCAGCCGCCGGCAAGCCAAGGAGAGAGGCCTCAGGAGAAACCAAACCTGCCAGCATCCTGGTCTTCCCAAACTTCCAGCCTACAGAACTGTGAGAAGATACACTTCTGTGGTTTAAGCGCTCTGCCTGTGGCACTGTGTTAAGGTAGCCCTAGGAAACTAATGCACGCACCAGCCTGCTTAGACAAGGGAGAAAACCCGCGTGGAAGGATGTAGGAGCGTCTCTAGACCTGCACGGGCTGGACCGGGAAGCAGGGCCCTCAGCACTGGAGGTGGCTTCCTCCCCACACCCTCCGTGACACCCACTCTGAGTGCAGACCACTTGCAAGCCCCCCCTTCCCCCGCCTGTGGAGTCGATGCCACCCCGGGTTTCGGGGCGCCCTCACACAGACACAGCCCGCTACACCCCACCCTGCGCCTCACTGACCCGCGCCCCCACGTGCACCGCTCTGCACTTCGCTTCTCCATCAGCGACAGCCCCTGGAGTCCCCCAGGCCCACCCACGTGCAGCAGCCGCCTCCTCTCGAAGGCGGCAGTGGGGCAGTGTTGGGCAGGGCCCATGGGCGAGGCTGGAGCTTGTCTGCTCCCTGATCAGGGGAAGCTCTAATGAGCTCCTTCTGTTGTGCAATGGAGAGTCGCTCCCCCCTGGTGTGCACGGCCCACCCCGCCTCAGAGCAGGAGCTGCTGGTGTTGCCGGTGCCTCCCACGTGGGCAGACCTCAGCGCCCTCTGTTCATCTTCCACTGACCTGTGGAGTCTCAGCGACCTGTCCTGATTTAATTGCCACTCTAGGTGCCGATTTCTTGACTGAAAGGCTGCAAGAGCAGGTCTATACAAACACATCTCCCCACTCCTGCCCTGGGCCACTGCTGACCTTTTGCACGGGCTCACTCTGTGTTGCTGTCCTATGCATTTCAGGACGTTTAGCAGCATCCCTGGGCTCTACCCACGAGATGCCAACGACAGCCCCCTGGCCCAGTTGTGACAATCAAAAATGTCTTCAGACATTGCTCAAATCACCCAGGTTGGGAACTGCTATTCTCAAAGCTTCCAAATCCGTCTCACCCCATAGCTGTATACATGGAGTAAGCAGATGATTCACTTTTGACCAGTGAAGGTTTCATTTGGAAACAGCTGTTAGAACAGCAGAAAGAAAACTCTTCAAAGAAAAAAGAGTGTCCTGTCAGCGGAAACAGTCTCCCAACTCCAACACTCCCACCTGCGTGGGTGTCCCCTAGTGTTTGCTGCTGGGAATCTGTCAAAACCCATTTCCCTCGCAGAAAAAGGGCTTAAGCAATTCCTGTGTCCACGCCAGGACACCTGCCTCAGGTGCTCTGAGGCCAGAACAGGTCTGGAGCAGCAATGGGAAGTGAAGGGAGGCCAGTCCGTGCCCTTGACCGAGGCCCTCCTCCGTCAGGGACTCACTCGCTCGGTCCTGCCCAAAGCCAGGAGGTTGATGTCACTCACAGGGACACCGCGGCCCTCGTGGTCTTGGTGAGAGGTGCTCGGGGCCAGGTGACTCACGAAAGGCCAAGCCCAGAAAGGGACCTGGCGGGATTCCAGAGCCTACTCGCTTCCCACTCTGCCCGATCCAATTCTACAAAAGAGGCAATAAAGTGTGGGCGCCCTGGAGCAGGGCCACCCCTTGGTGTAAATGTTCACTGTCTTGTAAGTGGCAGGCACGAGACCCTCTCCTTGCTTGATGTTAGACGAGAGCACAGGGCAGGGGCCGCTGAGCCCCTGAGGGTTGAAGGGAACACGGGTAGAGGGCACGGGGGCCAGTGCCTGTGTGTTTCATGATGCTGCCAAGGGCTGTCCCTTTATTTGCTATAAGCCAGGTCCCGTTTTGAGGGCGCTAGGACAGTTCAGAAGCGGCGTTCCATAGACACCCCTGCACTGCCCAGGCACCTATGCCGGCCAACTCTGGGAGGCAGAATCAGCCTAATAAATTGATGGTGTCATTGATTAGAACTTAAGGAGCCCCCAGTCCAGTGGTTCTCAATGTTGCAGCCTATGAAAATCACCTGGGGAGCTGAGACACCTCCTGATGCCCACGCTGCTCCCCACCAATTAAGTCAGGGTCTCCCGGGCTGGGACCATGCCCCCGTGGTTTCCCGCTCCCCGAGTGATACGAAGGTGCGGTTGGATCCTCCCTCGGCAACCTGGCGCGGGCTCCCCACATTCTAACGTGCATGCGATGACTCAGGGATCTTGTGAACATGAGAGTTCTGGTTCAGGAGGCTGAGTGGGGCTGAGATTCTGCACATCCTTGTGATTCTTGGATGGTTGTCACCTGGGAACTTGTTAGGCTCTCAGGCCCCACCCAGAACCCACAGAACAGAATCTGCATGGACAAGGCGCAGGCGAGTGGAATGCATGTCCCCGTTTGAGACGTCCTGCTGCAACCAGAGCCTCTACTTGCTGATGAGCAGTGAGGTCCGGAGAGGAGAGGACGGGCCAGGGCCCCATCCTCTTGCTCTAGCAAAAGTGGAAAGTTCCAGGGACTGTGTTTGCCTGCCATCCAAATGTCTGCTTTCCACCGTTTGCTGATCTTGGTAAAGAGCATTTGTTTCTCTGACAATGATGATTTCAGACAACACATAAAACTTCCCTTCCTGTTAAATTTAATTCAGGCATGAAACCAAACAGAGCCCAAAAATTTAGGAAGGGAAGAGCAGAAATAGGGCTGAGGAAGATATAAAAATAGGACAGAAGCTAGGTGCCTTTTTCATCTTCTTTCTGATTAAAAAAGATCTGCTAGCATGAAGCCCACAGGTGCAGTGACTCAAGTACAGGGGAGGAAAGCTCTGTGGGAAGTTTCGGATCATTCCTGTTAGAACAAGAATCAGAAATTTAGCCCAACTCAGGGGGCAAAAATATGAGCTTCCTTTGACTTTTTCAGGATAGGCTAGTTTCAGCATCGGGATGAAAAAAATAAAATAAGGCAAAGGCATTAACCAAAAGGAAATGCTGTTTCCTCTATTTCTGAGCCAGAAAGAGCCGATGAGTCAGAAGCTGGTGGCCCTGAGGGAGCCACCAAAGGAAGATGGTGGCTTTTTAAATGTCCCCTTCAAAGGCAGCCCTTCACCTTCCCAGTCTGGAGCTGATCTCTGGAGATGGCCAAACGCTATTCAGAATCATGTCAGGTGATTGAGGTGGGTGACCAAAGTCAGTTCCATGTCAGGGGACAAATCCATGTGACAATAACGTGAGATGCCTGGTTTCTCCATGTGGGTTGTCACCTGATTCTAAAAGTGGCACTGCACAAACTGTGGTTTGAGCAAGGACAGCTGCTCTGGGGAAAGCCTGGGGCTCCTCCAGGTGTGTCCCTGCGGGGGACGAGTTGTTCTGACAGGCTGTCGCGTCCCCTCTGACTCCCACTCCTCCCTCATTTCTCTAGTGGTGGCCACTCATCCTCAGACACAGGGCAGGGGACCATTGTGGGTGCCACCAAGGAAAAGAAGATCACCACCTGAGAAGGGGTCACGGGGACAGGTCATAGCAGGTGGGAGAGGGCAGAGCACAGAAGGGGACAGACACCACCTGTATCAGTTTCCCGAGGCTGCCATAGCGACGGCCCACAAACTGGGCAGCTTAAACAGTGGAAAGTCCTTGTCTCCCAGTTCGGGAGGCTGGACGGCCATGATCGAGGTGTCAGCAGGGCTGTGGGCACCCCCCACCCCTGAAACCTGTAGGGCTGAACCCTTCCTTGCCCGTCCCAGCATCTGGTGCTGGCTGGCAATCTTTGGCACTCCTTGGCTGACGGCTGCTTCATTCCCATCTGTGTCTTTGCCATCGTGCCTAGACCAAGGGCACTGGGGTGGTTAGAGAAAGGAGTGAGTGTGGGCAGCCCGTGTGACCTGGGCAGGGACTGTGTTAGCCAGGGGAAGTCAAGCCCCTGGGCACAGACTGGTCGCTCTCTGGGGCCACCCTCAGCTTCCTGCATCTTCATCCTCAGCTGCCCGGCCCGCCTGCTACTCAGCCCTGAGCACCCCACGCCTTGAGGCTTTGCTCCCCCATGTGGACCCCACATTTCACAGGGCAGACTCCCAAAGGCCCCTTCCCAATGGCAGGAAGGGAGCCTTGGCCTGAAGAGAGGTGGCAGAGGGGAGCGGAGGTCCCCACCAGCACCTGGGCCGTGGGTTTGTTTCCTGGGGCTGCCAGGACAAACTACTATACTACAACCTGGGTGGCTTAAAACAATGGAAATACACTCTGTCCCAGTTCTGGAGGCCAGAAATGATGACGGTGTTGACAGCCACACTCCCTTCAGTGGCTCCCTCTTCCTCCAGCCTCAGGTGGCTGCCCGAAGTCCTTCCCCACCAGGGACCACACCACCCCAGTCTCTGCCTATGGTCACAGCATCTCCACAGGGATAATCTCCCCATCTCGAGAACCTTAGCTTAATCACACCTGCAAAGTCTGCCAGGTAAGGGAACAACTGCAGGTCCTAAGGATTCAAACCTGGTGTCCGGCCATTATTCTGTGCACACCAGGCAAAGCTGACAAGGGAGCCCCTCTCACCCCGACAGGTAGTGCAGGGGGGACCCCGCTGAGGTCCTCGGGCTGCAGTCCAAGTACGAAGTGAGAGCAGAGCCTCTCCCCTGCCCTCTGGCTCTGACACGGTTCTCGGTGAGGCCAGGGGTGGGTGTGAGCAGTTCAGATCCAGGCACGCCCCGCTCCTCCTCCTCCCTGGGACAGGAGCTCCATGCTAGCCGTCCAGGCGGCTCCCGTGAGCCCAGCTCACAGCTCTTACCCAGCCCCTATCCAGGGCCAGTGCTTCTGGACCCTAAATCCCCATGCTCAAAGTGGGATGCCAGGCCAGCAGCTGCACTCTCACCTGGGAGACCCCTGGAATCAGAATCTGCATCATTTTCCGCACGACCCCCAGGGGAGCCCCCCCCAGTGAGAGAAGCCCTGGTAGAGAGATAGTCTGGGGTGTGCTCCCTCCCCGCCAGCACACCTGCTCTCCATGCAAGCTCTGTGCTTCCTTTCCAGCAGAAAAATGCGGGCTTCCTGCCTCCCTAGGGATAGGCGTGTGGTTTTGGAAGCCAAGCAGTGCTCATTTGGTTTATTTATCTTCCTAAGACTTAATCTATTTTGAATTTGAGATAACAGTCTAAAAAGGCTTGGGTTGTTATTCTTATGTAGGGTGGGGGTGGGGTGAGCACACTCGTGTTTAACAAAGTTGAGAAACATTTATGCAGCTGATCCTGGAGCTTCAGACCCAGCCCTCCCCTGGCTGCCCCTGCAGTAATCTCCAAAGCCCGGCTCATCCGGGCCCCCTGTGGTGACCATCTGCTGTTTGTCCACCAGCCCCTCTTCCCTTTCCCTTAGGGAAGGTCTCCTCCCATGGGAGGAGGGCTCCAATCACAGGGTGCTCACCCCTCCCCAGCCATGGTGATTGGTCCACTGTTGACATGTGACTGAAACTTGACCAATCAGAGTCCTTCCCTGGGTCTTTTCAACCTGAAACCGGGACATACTTTCTGTTCAGGGATGGCTAAACAGCAATGACGTCACAGAAGTTCTGCTACATGGAGGTGCTTGCTACTCGTGCCCAGCCACCTGGGGGTACCTGCCTCCTGCTACCCTGCCCTGTAGAGCTTTGCCCACACACAGCTTCCCTGATGCGTGGGGAAGGCCCATCTGCAGGGGGAGGACTTGGCCAGGCACAGAGAAGCCTGGATCAAAGTCAGGGCAAGAGGGGTCCCGGCTCCATCCCAAAGGCCTGTTCTACTTCCTGAGGTCCCTGGAGTCCTAACACATTCCCTATTCTGTCTCAACTAATTTGAACTTGGTTTCTGTCTTTTGCAACTGAAAAGTCCTGATAACACATTCCTATCTTGGAACTCTTTGAATAGCTGCCCTGTTGGGGGCAGGATCACACCCCTCTCAGTGGCATTCAGAAACCTTCACAGTCTATCTCCCTGTCCTCGCTTTTTCCCCTGGAAATTTAGCTCCTGCATTTGCCTCTTCGAAGGTATGGACACTTGCAGGGCTGTGCCAGGTGTCCGCTGGGCAATTCGGGGTACCTGGTGTGCTCTTCCAGACACCTGCTGGGCTCTCTTCTGCACTTACTGGGCAGCTCAAGGTGCCTGCCGGCCCTTTCATACACCTGCCGGCCCTTTCATACACCTGCCGGCCCTTTCATACACCTGCCGGCCTTTTCATACACCTGCCGGCCCTTTCAGACACCTGCTGGCCCTTTCAGACACCTGCTGGGCTCTTCCATGTGCCTTCTGGGCTCTTTCAGATGCCTGGTGGGCTTTTCCACGCATCTGCAGGGCTCCTCCATGTTCCTGTTGGGCTCTGCCAGACACTCATTGGGCAACTACAGGTGCCCACTGGGCACTTCCATGTACCTGCTGGGCCCTTCCAGGCCGTTTGTTTCCTCCCAATACTGCACCTGGACAGCCGCATTGTCCCATGACGTCGTAATACTGTGCATCTGAGTTTGCCCTCGCTAGGCTGTGGGCCTTCCAGGGGATCATTGGCCTGGCCGCCCTGGGGCCCCTGGGTTTTGGAATCATAGAACATGCCTCACAAATATTATTGGCAGAACACCCAGACTCCTCATGTGGCTTTTGAACTCCAGCCCGTGAACATGCTGTGTTTCAGTGCAAGTCTGAGAATCCTGCCAGAAAGGTTGTGACCCACCTTTGTGCCTCAGCCTCCACCTCTGGAAAACGGAGGAAATGGAAGCTCTTCCTCCTGGGCTTGTCAGGAGGACTCGTGATGCCCAGGAGGCATTTGGGACAGTGTCTGGCATTCAGAGAGCGTCTCAGAGCAGCAACACGTGCTGTTGACATTTCCTTCCGCCCCCAGCTCCTCTCCCCCTTCCTCCTCATCTCCGCCTGCAGTGCTGCACCACAGTCGGTCTCAGCCCAGGACGCCAGGAGATGCCACGGGCACCCGCTCCGGGGAACGCTTGGGGCTGGCTACTAGGCAGCTGAGGAGATCCGCTGAGGTGTCCCCTAGATGGTAAAAACGACCCCCCAACTCCATCTGCCCATTCCGCTAGCTCACGCCAACCCTACTCACCACCCCAGCACGGAGTCTGTGTCTGGCCAGGCGCCAGCACTCTGATCCTGCAGACGTTAATCCTCGGTTTGTCTCGCTGGGAGCAGGAGGCCGGAGACCCCACGGAGAACACCTGCCAGCCGCTTTGGTCGCAGATCTAAGCACAGGCTCCCGCACACTCTCGGCCCCGCGCACGATCTTCCCCTGAAAGGTGGAAACGCACGTTTTCTTCTGCGCCGTCGTCCTTGGCCCTGACCACTGTGTTCCCGCAGGCGAGAGCCACTTCACAGACCTCAGCACGTGGGCAGTCAGTGTGGAGCGTCAGAACTATCCTCTGAGAGGCTGGGTGGGTTTGGGCATGTCCTTCGGTCGTTGTCACCCAGCGGGGCAGCCCTGGACCCTCGAGTCAGGGCGCTGGGCCGGGAGGGGCCTTCTTGGTGACCCCCGAGGCCAGCAGCAGACGGCACATCTGGACGCTGCTTCTTCACAGCTGGATGGCTCTGCTGATGCCACCGCGCTGAGCGTTCGGAACGGCACTCAGCGTGTCACCGAGACAGGCACGGCAGCAGGGCCATAGGGCCCCCGGTCCACGCGTCTGCTGTTTTCACCTCTCCTTCCCCTGTCTGCTGCTTTCCATACCAGCATCCTCGTTTCCCTGGAGGAGGCCCCTGCCCCTGGCAGCCCAGGGGTGTGAGCGGGTCCCCGGCCTGGCCACTGAGAAGGCCCACCTCCCCGGATGGACAGGCACACGCAGGCCGGGCCCGGGCTCTGCCACTCCGCGGAGCCTCCAGCCCCGCCGAGAGAAGGG